>JARLTB010000373.1:0-42500 GCA_030141615.1 Unio pictorum
CATCGGTTAATAAATGGTAAATTTTCCTTGATAGTGTGGTGATCGTTACCAAACGGAAATAAAAAATATTAAACATTAATAGATGCATTAAAATATAATATATCAGAACAGGGGTATGCATTAAAACAATACCAGTCCCATATAAGTAAAATATATTAGTATGATATATCACAGGTAACTGACAAAATCTCCGCAAGACACTTTACTTATTTGTCTCGATCAACAATTTATTCCAAAACCTTAAGAATCGAATGAGCGATATAACTCGATCGTCGAGTGTGCCAACACCATTTGGATGAATTCCAATTACTCCAACTTGCAATAGACTATATTCGAGGTATGCGACTCTCTCTCTCTCTCTCTCTCTCTCTCTCTCTCTCTCTCTCTCTCTCTCTCTCTCTCTCTCTCTCTCTCTCTCTCTCTCTCTCTCACTCTCTCTCTCCTTGTTAACTGTACTTTAGTTCAACCCTCTCTAGTTTGTCTACATCGGAAATATATATGTATATGATATAAGAAGCACTAATGTGAACAATTGCATTTTGACCACGCTAGTAAGTAATTATTTTGAATTATATCGTGCGATTTATTGCTAATTTGATTCAGTTTTTGACTACACATCTACCTGGAAATCCAAACGGCTCAAACTCCTATTTATCTATCATGAACCTTCAATCGTATTGGGAAATATAGGTGTACTCATCGTTACAGGGGTTCTCAAATTAAAAAATAATCCTCCATAGCCTAAACATAGCAATCGTCGTTTTTCTTGTAGTTAAAACATATAATAATACAAAATTCCTCTTTTTCTTCTTTTTATTCTTTTTTTTATTTCACATCATCTTCTTCCTCTTCTTCTTCTTCTCCTTCTTCTAATTCTTCTTCTTCTTCTTCTTCTTCTTCTTCTTCTTCTTCTTCTTCTTCTTCTTCTTCTTCTTCTTCTTCTTCTTCTTCTACTTCTTCTTCTTTTCTTTCTTCTGTTTCTTTTTCCTCTCATTCTACTTCTTTTTCTTCTACTTCTTCTTCGTCTTCTTCTTCCTCTTTCTTTTTCTTCTTCTTCTTCTTCTTCTTCTTATTCTTCTTCTTCTTCTTCTTCTTCTTCTTCTTCTTCTTCTTCTTCTTCTTCTTCTTCTTCTTCTTCTTCTTCTTCTTCATCGTCATCATCATCATCATTGTCTTCTTGTTCTTCTTGTTCTTGTTCTTCTTCTTCTTTTTCTTCTTCATCTTATTCTCCTTCTGCGGCTGCTTTTCCAGTTGCTGCAGCTACTTGTTTTGTTGTTGCTGTTGTTCTTCTTCTTCTTCTTAAATATTGCAAAGGTCTCCATTTAAATACCAAAACTAGGACAAATTGTGAATGTCATTAATGATGCGAAATTCAATGCTTTCCTTCACTTCATGTTTTGATTAATGATCTAGGAATCATTGGAGCCAGTGGTTCTTCAAGCCAAGCGAACAACAATTATCATGATGTTGTATTGTCTTACTAGTGTTGCAAAGACGCGATTGTTGTCAACTTGAAATCAAAGATTACATCTGAAAGTATTCAATAGTCTTGAAATAAAAACACCAGCTGATTTGAAATGAATTTCATGCATTACTTGAAACGTCATTCGCGTAATCTTCAGATAGTCTAGATGCTCTTTATCTTTCTATGTGCACCCCGTTATACTGCCGGTATGATAAGTGTGTTCAGAATTATATGCCCGATGTCTTCAGATCTGAATATAATCCAAATTGTAACATACATGCTTTTGACCCCGAAGATTTTTTTTTTCGATATTGTATAAATAGGATGTGGCCTATAGCCGAAAACTCCAAATTGCATCAAAGAAACATCGAGATAATTACCTATATAGATCTATACTTTTTGTATGAGAAACGTGGTTAATAGCTAGCATTAGACCCACCATTTATGGTTTATCATGGAGGTCATCAAAAAAATAATTAGATTCCTATATTATAGCCTTGGAAAAACAGTCTATGCACGAAAATATCAAAACACGTGTTTTGAACTGTTTAAAATTTCTTCTAATAAAACATTCACATAAGAACACTAAGAAGCGGCATCCAAATTTAGTATTTGTACTGATATGACATAATATTTTGCTACAGTATATATGAATTGTTCACGTTATCATCTTATCCACATTTAACATGTGTTGCTAAAAAGCAAACTTAACAACGTAAGCCGAGACCATGTCCGTAATTGTTTGACAAGGTAAAATTGGTTTAACTAATAAATCTAGAGAATGTTATGAAAAGACGTTATCAAAAGATCAATTAGAGCACCAATAGCTATATTGTGGAAAAAACGTGGATAAAGCCTTGTCCATGCATGCACTAAATAAAATACATTTAAAGAGTTGGGATTAAAGTAATAAATGAACTGACACATTTAACAACTATGTATTTTTGACATTTACACTTATTTGAACCTCTTCGAAGCAAACACTAACCTAGGGTTGCATCAAATATCTGAAGTTTTTCCAAAATGATAATCATCACGTAGGCATCCTCAAAATACATATACTCAGCTTTATAATATTTTCAGCCTGAGTTTAAAGGCTTACAGGCCTACAAACCCAATGCAATTGCATCCAGATCAATCATCGCATTGAGTGTTGCATTCGTGATAGGAATCAATATGTGCGATCTCTCTCACGTATGCAGAAATTATCTTTCGTAAACCGTCTGTGCTAACAGTCTAGTTCGTTTTCCATTTTGCTTATATGCATTTATTGTTGCTACAAATCTTACACAGTTAAAATAATCTCGACTATTCATTACAAAACATTAAAATCATACAGGCTTTCTCCCACTCATAGTTTGTTGAATTCCATATTGTGCAAAGCATTTTACTTTTACATGTATAAATCGCACTTTTTTAAAACTGTAATATCATAAGTAACACTCTAGCCTCTAAACAAACTCGATAGACCAACAGCAATAATCTCGAACATGAACTTAACTTTTTGAAATGTATGTTTGTGTGACTAAATGTTTTGTAGTGCTCTTTAATTGGAATGCCTTATTACAGTATAATTTGTATCTTTGCCGTTCTGAACCCCTTATATACATAGTCACACTGATAAAATTGTTGGCCTTAAGTGAAATTATTCGAATATCAGAAGAAATTTAATTGGTATGCTACTTTTTCCATTCGATTCTAGCTATTGTAATCAACAAGCCAATGTTTTGCCTTGTGAAGAGAAATGTTGGTTGAAAATGAATGTCACGAGAATGTCACACAACACTATCAAACGATCAATTCTTCCATCACTTCCTATATTTTGTAACATACATGTGTAATTCTTTAGTCTATACATTCAAAATAATAAAATTAATTTCAAGAGTGGCGAAGACATTTCTATGTAATATATACCCTCTATTGCAAATTAGTTACAGTTGAGGTTTATTCACATCGGCACCTAGTTAATAGAAGCATTAGCCTGGGGCTGCATCGACTTTATGAAGCGATTGTTACATGCTGATAATCACCTAGTCATGACCTAACTAATTTCTATGGATACACGTAAAATGCTTTTAAAATATATACCTTCCGAAGGTCAAAATAATAAATTGTGTCTGAAGACATCTACTAATACCCATTAGATTAGATAGATAGATAGATAGATAGATAGATAGATAGATAGATAGATAGATAGATAGATAGATAGATAGATAGACAGATAGACAGATAGATAGATAGATAGATAGATAGAAAGAGAGAGAGAAATATATAGAAAGATACATGCAGCATACATACATACATACATACATACATACATACATACATACATACATACATACATACATACATACATACATACATACGTATTTACATAGATAAAGACATAAATATACACAATAAAACAGAAACACAAGGACAGAGTAAGAAACCGAAGGAGACTTACATACATATATAAATAGAGAGATAGATACGTAGATAGATACATATATACATAGATAGAGACACAAAAATGCACACATACAGGTGGTGAAACATAATGAGACTTTTTAGTATATACCTAGGGGGAAAAATATTTTAATGTTGAAAAGTCAATTTTTTTGACAGAGTAATGACCATTTGGACCTTACTTTGCACGACATACCACCCTTACACACGTTGATTATCTTTGGCACCTGGAGTTAAGGTCCGAACTTGGTCAGTACCGGTAATAAACTTTGGTTGGGACTTTTGGTACCAGGTCTGGTTCATTTCCTGCTTTCTTGCTCAGCGGACCGCTGCCTCAACCCATACTTAGGGTTATTGTGTTTCTCTTAAACCAACATCACAATTGACACAGCTATGGTGAGCATCGGTTAATAAGTGGTATATTTTCCTTGATAGTGTGGTTATCGTTACCAAACGGAAATAAAAAATATTAAACATCAATGCATGCATTAAAATATAATATATCAGAACAGGGACAAGCATTAAAACAATTCCAGACCCATATAAGTAATATATCGTAGTATCATATATCACACGTAACGAACAAAATATCCGCAATACACTTTACTTATTTGTCTCGATCAATAATTTATTCCAAAACGATAAAAATCGTCTGAGCGATTTAACTCGATCGTCGAATGTGCCAACACCATTTGGATGAATTCAATTCCGATTACTCAAACTTGCAACAGACTTTATTCGAGGTATGCGACACATTCTCTCTCTCTCTCTCTCTCAGTCCCTCTCTCTCTCTCTCTCTATCTCTCTCTCAGTCTCTCTCTCTCTCTCTCTCTCTCTCTCTCTCTCTCTCTCTCTCTCTCTCTCTCTCTCTCTGTATTAGGTTTGAGTACCACACTATACATGTAGACGTCATCAATGACTTCATTATACAAGCGTTTGAATAAGTTGAATGAGACATCAAGCAAAATATTCTGATATCGTTTCAATCATTCTAACTTGTACACTTCCATTAAGCTATAGTCGAGATATGCGACTCTGTCTCTCTGTATGTCTGTCTGTCTCTCCCCTGGTTAACTGGTTAAATGTAATTAATATATATATACATATACATCTTGTTTTTGTACTAGTTTACATCATTATATCTGAGAGACGTATTAGGTTTGAGTATTATAATATGATAGACAAGTATAATCTATATAGCAGTGTTAGGTAAATACAGTCAGCAAGTAGCGGTTGATTCAAAATGAACCCATTCTTTACTGTTGAGATCAATAATTAAAACCAATTGAAATATATTGCAATCGTTCTCATCCTTCCTGATGTTTTCCTCTTGAATAAAGATCTTTTATTATTTTGTACCATGAATACATTATTTATGTAGTAGAACGAGCTATAGAAATAGTACAACACCAAGTCATCGCAAGTTGCGTTTCTATTTCATCGAATAAATGTGTTTCGTAATATGAATATAAAGACAGCTTTCTTATACAACGATCTCCAATTGTATACAATGATTCTCTTAAGGCTATTTATGAATCGAGTCAAAACTTCGGCGTAACTTTATCCAATCTTTTTTAGGATAGTTGAGTGACAAAAGTAATCTCGGACTAATGTGATTCTGTAAACGTGCACCTGTTTTCTTTTTAAAGTTTGAACACCCTATTATAGGAAACAAGGTGTATTGTTTGACCGTAATATTGTATTATGTAACTTTTCATATATACACATTTATTATAAAATTATCTGAAAGGTATCAATATTTCAGTCAATAGATTTGCATAAATTTCTCCATTAAAATTTTGTTACATTAAAAACAAAGTAGAAAAATAAACTTGTGATTGAGTTTTAATTAGTAGCAGTACGTTTTCAAACAAAGTTATATATTTAAATTGCAAAGATACATTTCGTATCTACGAGGCAAATATTTTGGTACAAAATGTCAAGGAACTAAATGTTGTATAAATTTTAAATGTACCATTTTTATATCATTACCTGAAATAATTTACCAAATGATTTATAAATATACTTTTGTATTATATAGATATAATCATATAATTTTGTATATTGTTGGTGAGAAATGTAAAAAGAAGGTTTGTTTATGAAATGTGTAGAATGAAATGGAAGGTTTCATCCAAATGACATTTGTTGTGCTGGTTTGAGGATGAGTTTTCCAAAGTCTATCTTATCCCTTACTTTATCCCATTAATATCATCTAACATATGAACATAAGTGTAAAGATTCTGAGGCTCTAGTGTTACCCGAAAAATACATAAGCAAATCAAAATCGGCCTTTCATCACGAGACATTTTGAATTTATGTATTCATTTAGAAGTGGGAGTAGAATTCATATTTCATGTTGAATTATCCTAAGCACCTTTGTAAATTGCAAAGTGATGTTGGTGTGTCACAATTATTCAAAGGCTATTTCTAACGTATGGTTCTAAAACACTACTTCAAAACTTCTTCATTTGGACATATATACAATCGGGACCTAGCCATACCGAGTACAGAACCTGACAAAAATAACCGTTGGACAAAGGTCTGATTCAAACAGAGAGTCAATCTCCGTTTCCAAGCTTCATTTACTGGTCATTCCCTTGTGATACGCTTTCAAACATCGATATAAATTGAGGTTTCTTCATCCTCGGACAGTTAGAAACCTGAGCAGTATTGCAGAAACCTGACGCAGTTGAAAAAGTAATTTATGTTTAATAGTTTATCTTAATACCAAATAGGTGATAGTAAATAGGTTACGATGCATACGGTCAAATCTCTAACGTGCATATTTATCTTTAGCCTGTTCTTAATGTCACACTTGTACAAAGAGTTTTCGTGTGAATCGGTAGTTCACAAAGTCGACAATGGACTGGAAGATATATTTGATGAAAAGCAACTGCCAGAAATGACAAACGATGATTCAAAGTATGAAATATTGAGACGTCTAGGGCTAAACCGTGGACCACTGCCCAAAGTGTACATTACTGGTGAGTATAAGATTTGAACACCAAACCATTTTTCCACGAAAAGGACAACATTATAATAACGAATATGTATACATTAGCGTTGAGGACGCATTGTACAATTAGTAGTGTTGTTTATTGGCACAAACCTTACCTATTTGCACATATTACATCATAAAGTCTGAATTCAATATTCTGCTCATCGTGTCTAATTGCTTCTGTGATCCTGCATTGTAAATAATAATCTGTCCATAGACACAGAGTGAATGTGTATATTGTTCCTAATTTATATTTCAAAAGGAATTACATTATGATATCAGCATAGCTTTATATGCGCTTCGTTACCTACACGCTTTGAGTCTTTACTTCTTAATAATTGAAATACCTTGTCTGCATGGCAAGATCGAAGAACAATTCAGCTAGTCAAACAATATGTATCGTTATCCTCAACTAACTTACGAGTTAGGTATTCTATAACTTTTGATCAATCAGAATGCTAGAATGATCTACCGCATGACCTGTCATTTTGTATATATATATATATATATATATATATATATATATATATATATATATATAACATTCTCATCCTCATGAAGAGATGATATATTGTTGTCACCATTTTATATCCGTATAAACTGAGTCCCGATTCCAAGCTTAAAGAGTAATACACCAACCTACATCCATTTCATCACTTCAAGGTTTTTGATTTACTATCAAAAAACTTCTTGTCATTATATTCATATGTCATATGCTTTCTTTGACATATATTTATTTGTAAGTAAAATCATGAAAATTTGGCTTATGACTCAATTGCTTTCACGACGAGATGGACCATTGTTTTATTTAGAGGAGACCAAAAATAAAAAAACATTCCTCTTATGTATGTCATTCTATACAAATTTTGTTTAGGCTGTAATGTTTATACATTCAATATCATAGGCCCGTAGTGATTATATTGCGCGGAAGATACCACTATTCCGGGTATTGATGAGAAAGCATATCACGTGGTCACGTGACACAATACTAGCCATACCTAGAATTTCCGGAATTAGAATTATTCCCCCATATTTATTTATGACATTAAATGCTTATGTAGGTATAATTCTGTAAAGGTAAAGTTTATAATTTGTTTCGTCGGTTTTTTTAATCTACTCCCATAAGAGTTGTTCAAATCTGACGATGCATAGTATCTCTACACTTTGATTTTTATGATACTCATTATGGAAATTCACTGTTCTGTGAAGTTTGTTGCTTGGTAGCAATATCTTACAACTTTGGGCTAAATATTGACTTCAAATGAGGTTATTTGTATATTTCATAAACATGATCAAGAACTCGATTACAATTTGAAAGACTTTTAGATTCAAATCCTGACTTTAATATGTTGGCACTTTTAAGATAAAATAACATAACAAATCATGTTAAGCTACGCATACCTAAGCAATAGGGCTAAGGAAAACATACTGTAACTATTGAATATTGATCCAAGTTAGAATTATAATACGAACGATTAAAAGAGGATGAGAGCAGTGATAGGTCAGACCATATCTATATAAATGAGAGATAGGAATCAAATTTGCCAATCCATCTGTCTGATTGTATTTTTCTTGTTGTATATGTTCCGTATGTCTATGTCTACAAGTTCACATTACAAACAATTACACATTGTTCTGTCTTTTTGAGCGTGCATATGAGAAAGTATATTAGTGTTTATGTAAACAGATCTTTCATCTGTGAATGACAGTATATTTGCTTTTGGTATGAAACTGTGTTTCGTTTCGTTGTATATTAGAGATGATTGTGTTTGGAAAGTTATCAAAACGTAGATGCTAAACGAAGTTTTGGTCTATAATAGATTAAACTTGACACTTAAGGTCCTGACAGATCATATAACCCTTAAGAAATATTAACATTTCTGTTAAATTCACGTTATACTCAAGACAGCCGCATACTATGTTACTTTCCATTGATATTATAGTCCTTCCATGACCAAGGTTAAATGTCCCTTATGAATGAGTCTTATCATATATTTAATTCTAGGCATTACCCCAAATTTATATTTTACCGGACTATGTTAAAGCTAGTAAAATATACTTGATATAAATATCGGTTTCTTTTATATATATATATATATATATATATATATATATATATATATATATATATATATATATATATATATATATATATATATATATATATTTAAAGTTTGTGTATTTAAGTTCTTTTTTTTAATACTATGTCAACTTGCTTAGTGCATTAATCAAGTGCAATGTAACGGTTTCATATATATAGTGTGAGAGAGAGAGAGAGAGAGAGAGAGAGAGAGAGAGAGAGAGACAGACAGAGAGACAGACAGACAGACAGACAGACAGACAGAGAGCGTTAGTAGGTGTTTCGCAAGGAGATAGACTTAAACTGACAATACGAAGATTGACTGACAAATTCAATAATTTACTTGTATATAACGTTTCACAGGTCAAGATACTACACCCGGCAAATCCGTGCATGTTGAAAATGATGGTCCTGAAAGTAAACAAGATTCGATGAGTGACTTGTTTCAGATGTCAAAAGAAGAGTTCATGAGATATGCATCTTCAGAACGAAAACGTAGGATTAGTTTGTTTCTTTGTTTATGCGTTCTTCCCATCTTTTTATCATATTTTAATAATTGTGGCTGCTTCGGCATAAAATAATTACAGAATTGTTTTATTTTTTTCTGGCTGGAATAATTCTTAATTCATTGTAATATATGCGTGCGGTCTAGGTAATGAAGCAGAACGCGGCATCACCATCTTGCTTGACTGTAACGGATCATAACCTCTGGCTTTAATCAAATAATTGATATTTCACTGTAAGAAATATTTAAAGAACATATAGAATTATTGCAACTAAAATCAGCCAATTTAAAATCATCCATTCTCTATATATATTTGGTGTGTTACACATTTTTCACGAAAGCCACCTGACAGTAACTATAGCGGCGTAAACATTTCTATAATCCTCCACCTTCAGAGGCACGGCTTGTTCATTCACACTTGCTGAAGTAATTATTATCATTTTCGTATATATCCATTAGGCAATACAACAACTGTTCCTAAACATGTCACTCAGATATTGTTTCGAACATCTTGATCGTAAAGAAATGAGCTGAGATTTATAAATCATACAGGTCCACCCGAAGTAATCCAAATGAAAGTCATAAATGGTGGTTTACTTGAGTCATCGATAGTAACAAGCAATATAGAATCATCAATATTATTTGGCACTTAACTAAGCACGGTGTTCAGGTAACATGAATCAGAGGAATTATAATATAACAGGGCATTCTAACTGAACAAAAGACGTTCAGAAAATATGGACTACAAAAGTCCTAAGAACCTCATGTGTCAGATAATATTTTTTTAGAGGGATTGGATTTGTCGAATCAAGAAATATTTCATATAGATCTCTTCCACAAATTTGTTTATAAATGTTTACATAACGTTCATATTTTAAAGAAGATCCTTGTTTCGTCTAAAAGATTTTGATTATTTCAAACATTTGCAAATGGAACTATGCATCTCTTTAATTTTCAGTTTCGTTTACTTTTCTTTAAAAATTCTCTCTCTCTCTATCTTTCTCTCTCTCTCTCTCTCTCTCTCTCTCTCTCTCTCTCTCTCTCTCTCTCTCTCTCTCTTCCTTATTTCTATAAAATAAACTTTGAAGCAAAGGTTTCTTAGCACCATTTAATTCTTCTTTTTTAATTTGAATTCCGTAAATTGTATGGAGATTCAGTTTTTTACTCATTAATAATACCCAAGGCATTTTTATTAATAACGTTCTTTATGTCAAATATGTAATCAGTGTATATTTATTATATTAAGATAAATAGCTCTGATTCGGAAATATCAATTAAACTAAAAACATTGGAGTAATTCATCCGTCGTTAGTGGATTGGTTTAAAATAAAGTTTACCACTTTTTTGAAATTGTGACTGTTTGCTGGTTTCACTGTATCAAATCAAAAAGGTGAGAATATAAAATATCCAGAATAAAATAAATTTACAACAATAAAACGTTTATGACTTAACAAGCGATTTAATAACGAAAAGTCATCACAATGAAATTGTGACAGGAATTTAGAGTATTATGAAGTGTAAAGAAAAAAGTCTTTTTTCAGTTTATGAAAGCCCTAAGTAAGTGCACATTAAATAAAAGTTAATTAAATAACTAACACTGTTACGTTCGTTCAAGAAACGTGACCTCCTCAATACTATCTCGGATAAGCAAATGGAAGATCTCACAAGATGTGACGTTTATAATGGGCACTAATTTATATGAAAATAAATCAATAACAAGTTGTAATTTGGTTAATAACATTGTGCAAATAACTGCACAAACATCCATGCAATGTCATCCAATAGACTTATCAAAATGGTATTAATAACTGCCCAGCTCGCCCCAAAATGAAAATGTAAGTGTTAGTACTTGACGGCCTGATGAAAGCATATTACATATCACACATACATACACACACACACACACACACACACACACACACACACACACACACACACACACACACACACACACACACACACTCACACACACACACACACACACACATACATATATACATAGATAAAAACATAAATATACACAATAAAACAGAAACACAAGGATAGAGAAAGAAACCAAAGGAGACTTACATACATATATAAATAGAGAAATTAATAGTAGATAGATACATATATACATAGATAGAGACACAAACATACTAACAGACAGGGAGAGAAACATGATGAGACTTTTTAGTATCTACCTAGAGGGAAAAAATAATTTAATGTAGAAAAGTCAAATTTTTGCCAGAGTAATGACCATTTGGATCTTAATTTGCACGACACACAAAACTTTCGGTAATAAACTTGGGCTGGGACTCTTGGTACCAGGTATGCTTCATTTCGTGCTCTCTTGCTCAGCGGACCGCTGCCTCAACCCATACTTGCTTAGTCGGGTTCATTGCCTGCTCTCTTGCTCAACCCATACCTAGGGTTATTTTTGTTTTTCTTAAATCAGCATCACAAGAAACACAACTATGGTGCACATCGTTTAATAAGTGGTAAATTTTCCTTGATAGTGTGGTTATCGTTATCAAACGGAAATAAAAAATATTAAACATTAATAGATGCATTAAAATATAATATATCAGAAAAGGGGTATGCATTAAAACAATACCAGTCCCATATAAGTAAAATATATTAGTATGATATATCACAGGAGCAGCAGAGAGGGTGAACAGACCAACTTTTCTAGGCGTCAATTTAGTAAACTAAGGCTTCCTTGAAAATACTTTTTCAGGCGTCAATTTAGTAAACTGAGGCTTCCTTGAAAATACTTAATTAATTTTTAATAATAATTTGAGCAAAGAATGAAAAAAAAAAGACGCCATTTAGTTGACGTTCACAATCTCGGCTGCTAATGCGCTAACTAAATATTTGATCAAGTCCGACACGATATCTTGTCCGAGGGTCTGATAAATTTATCGTCACAAATCCATGTGGGATTGACTGAGCGTGGCTAAAGAAATTTCTAAATTGATTATGATCCATATCGCCACCGCACCAAGTTTGCCAAATATTTCTAAGAGTATGAGTATCAACTCCGTTAAATACACACAGCATATTGCAGTTATCTCGGATTACTTTTGGTATTTGAGAATAACGTTGAGTGATATATATCACGTCGGTGTTTTTGTGACGCCCTCGGGAAAATATTCTAGCAGGATTTTTTTGATTATCTAACATGATATCATCATATACGACTAAATTGTTAATACTTCCATCAATATCATCAATGTTAGGTGCCTCTTCAATATCGGTTATAAACTCAATAACACCATCGCCGTTAATTTCTCGCGCGGCATCATTAAAATCCTTTAATACTTCATAACATCGCTGATCATCTACACTCGGAGCAATCATGTACAATTTATCCCACTTCATCCATCTCGTTATCAAATTAAGTAGTAATTGTGTTTTACCACTTCCAGATGGTCCGATGATAATTGCGCGAATAGAATTTGGTAACATTGCATTGTGTTTAATAGGTTCCCGTCGTCTCGTAGCTGAATAATCAATTACATTCATAACTGTTATATATAAATTATGGATCTATATTGTGTGAAGTGTAGGACGCGTACTGGCACAAATGACTTGACGACGATTACGACGAAAAATAATCGATCAGCGCTTTCTGGTAAGTGTGTACAATGTAGTACGAAAAAATTTAGATTTACTTCCCTTGGTCCAACCAAGGTTTTAAAAAAAGAGGAGGTGATATTGCAGCCAAGTTAGCAAAACTCCCAGGAACACCGTGGGCAAAGTATCCAGGAGAAAAGCACCTTCCAGGATATAGCTACTGTGGACCGGGAACACGATTAGATATCAGACTTGATGATCAAAATCAACCCCGACCCGGCGAGTATCCAATAAACGCTATTGATAAGGCGTGTCATGTTCATGATGTTGCTTATAAAAGCAGCAATTTACAACATAGACATCTAGCAGATGTGAAATTAATTCATGCGTTAAATGCTATTTCTGATAAATCCTTCAAAGAAAAATTGGCTTCGTGGTTGGTAAAATCTGCTATGAAGGGTAAATTGATGTTAGGTGCTGGTAATTGAAAATGCTAGCATTTTAATATGGAATCTATTTACTATTCTCCGAGGGGATACTGGAGAGGTTACGCAGCAATTAATAAACTAGCTAGTGCATCAAAGGTGAAAAAAACTACAGCGGCAAACTGGTTATCTAAACAGGCAATATGGCAAATTTATCTACCAGCGCCTAAACAAATTAACTACTCGCATTTTGATGTTACAACACCTAATGAAGTTCATCAAGCTGATATACTATTTCTGCCGCATGACAATGGTTACAAATATGCGTTAACGTTAGTTGATATTGCAAGTCGATACAAAGAAGCAGAACCGTTAAAAACAAAATCATCTACTGAAGTAGCTTCTGCATTTGAAAAAATTTATCAACGAGGTCCTCTGCGCTGGCCAAATCTGTTACAAGTTGATCCTGGCAAGGAATTTCAAGGTGTTGTTACATCTTCGATGAAACATCATAATGTCGCCATCAGACGAGGACACACTGCGCTACATCGCGATCAGGCAATTGTTGAACGGTTTAATAAAACCCTTGCTGAGCGGTTATTTGGATATCAATACGCGAAAGAATTCATCCAGGATAAACGATCCCGTGAATGGGTCAAGAGATTACCAAGTGTAGTTACCGCAATCAATAATGAGATTACTAGAACAATTAATATGAAACCTGTCAACGCTATTAAGAAGGCATCTATCAAAATGGAAATCCAAGGAATTTCACAAAAAGAACCAATTCTTGGTAGTAATGTCATTGTAAGGTACTTATACGAACCAGGAGAGCTTGAGGGTGGTAAAAAAAGAGCTACCGATCCTATTTGGAGTGTCACTACGCATAGGATATCGGGTATAACACGATCTACGGGTAGACCTCCAATCTATAGACTGGATTCAACTGCTCCTCAGCGGGGTTTTACACGCGAACAATTACAAGTGATTCCTGAGGATACTCAATTGCCACCGCGTGGTCTTAATTAGCACCGTTGCGTCTATTACACTCAAGACAAGTCAACCTCACATTGTTTCTGACATGACCGAAATTGTTATCTTTTCTATCTACGGTGAATTGGCGAGGATCTTTATCCGACCAATTCCAATTCATTATACAATTACAACTCGCGCAGTGATTATTCTGTTGTTGCTTTAGTGTCTTAATTAATTCAGCATCAATGTCAAATTCTCTTTTATTTTTTTTATCCTGTTGTTTATAGCCAGAGAGTTTTTTTCTGATTATATCGTCACTAATGATTTCATCATTAATGATTTCATCATCGAAAACAATTCTTTGAAGTTGATTTATCCGTCGTACTCTGGATACTGCGAGATAAACTAAATTTGACCACTCAATGCGATTATCTACTATCCAAAGAGTTGTATCGGATATAGTCAATCCCTGTGAAGAATGTATTGTTGCTGCATAACCTAACGTCCATGGGGATTTATCAGAGTTCCCCAATGCATCTTCGACGACGCTGATATCAACCAACACAATATCATTTAATACTAAATTCTGCTTTTGTTGTTGTCCAGGAATGTCAACGTCGATATTCTGCTTTCGTGTATCCTTAGGTCTATAACACAACGGAACTGGAAGTGTTGCAAATTTTTCTTTATGCAGTTTAAACAACTTCATCTGAAGTGCGTCTCTGACTATTTTTCTACTCGCGATTATTAAATCATTTGGCCTCCACATTTCCCAAAATTCCTTCATGGGAGTTTCTGAAATTATTTCACGCGCTATTTCACATTGGATTTTATCCGGTTGTAATCTAATGAGCGCTTTGAATTCTCGTAATTGTTCATCAAGTGATCTATGGTCTGTATTAATCTCTTCATAATAGTCTACAAAACCCTTTAACCATTCATGTGGAGATCCACCAACAAATGGTTGTGGTTGGCCGTGATCCCCGCACATGACAACTTTTGTGTTTTTTGTCAATAACCATGATAGAAATATCTGTAATACTGTCAACGATACAGTGCATATTTCATCCCAGATTATTATTTCAGGAATGAATTTATCGCCCATTCGATCAGGAGTCCATGTATCGCCTTTCCATCGAAAGAAGCTGTGATAAGTACAGGCTTTTACTCCACGCGCTATCATCTCTCTGGCGAGTCTATGAGTTGGTGTAAGCACAATCATGTTAGAAACGCTAGCATGAAAATCCGTAGTATTTTTACTACGAAATAATTCAATTACCCGAGTTGTCTTTCCTGATCCACCACAGCCGTTTAAATAAACTGTCTTGTATCTACAAATCGGATCGGATACGGGCGGTGCAGTAGAAAATTCTGATTGAATCTCTGAGAGATTATGATTGCTTTTCAAGTATTTATCATCCATATCAACGTCTGCGGATTTACAATACTCATGTAATGTTTCTTTTTTAAACCTCCAATTTCCCCACGCTTCCTTAGGATCTGTGAATTTAGCTACATCTGATTTGTATTTCTCATGGATATACATCGAATCAGTAGCTACTCTAACCGCGGTATTAGGAAATCTATTTATCATCGAGAATAGATTAATACAAGAATAGGCTAGCATAGAACTTCTCAAATGTGTGTACTGACAACTATATCCATCACAGTAGGTAATAACCGTACCTAATTTCTCACCATTGGATCGAAAAGCATCCCTACGGGTTACAAATTTTCCTTTTTTTATTAAATCGGTTATGATAAAATCGTATTCTTCATTGTCTAAGATCAATCTCGAAGAATATTTTGCATTGTCAAATCTTCCACCTTGAGTGAATTTACCGATTATTCTTCGTCCGAGCTCTTTAGCCTCTCTATTCCTACCTTCGAATAACCTCTTAGACCAATCCATAAGTGTTTCACAATCTCCCAATTGTTTTCGTTGTTCGTTAATTATTTTTTCGAGATCGGGTTTTGGTAACCAAACATCTTTCTGCGCGTTATAACAAATAATCGCTTCGCTGACAATTAATGATGTTAACATACCACAATCGATCATATATCGCAATAGCACAATTGGCATCCACGCTTTTTCATACATATGTCTACCAAGCCAAAGATAACTACACGGATGTAACCCTGTAGCTAATTCGAATGATATCACACGAGCGAACCCGGTTAAATCAAAATCAGGCAATGGACCATTAATCGCAACACGAGTCATTTCATGTGTGGGGTGTCCAAATCGTTTGAAGTACTCAGAGCATTCTCCATACCCGAGAAAACTTCCAGGATAACACGCGGATATATCAATTGAAATCATACCATCACGTGAGTATTTTGTATTCCACAATCCTCCATGACCAAATTCGACGCAACTCGACTTCACGTCCTCCAGAAAATTATTTCGTGTTGGACGCCATGAGTTTTTTTCTCTTGCGAAGTGAGCTACCACTGATGGAATTGTGAAGCTATCCGTAAGTAGTTTTTCATTAGAAAATTCTTTAGAATTTTCACCTGAAAATTCATTAGCGATTTTTCTCATTCTAGTATCTAATTCTTCAGTTCGATATAATTCACCATTTGGTTTTACAAACTGATCAAATCCTATTTCCGGATCCTCATTACTCCTGAGTAACCACATTGACACAGGGTCGTCTTTGGTTAATGTGTGAATAGCATCAAATAATTTCCTTTCATTAAAATGATATTCATTTTTTAAACCATCCCTAGAAAATTCTTTAGGGATATATCGAACAGTTCTTTCTCGTGGAAATATATTTACCGCGGGTGTCCACGCGTGTTTGTTATGATCAATAATTTCAATTGGAGCTCCTCGCGATTGATATTTCGGTTCGTATAATACTTCTCCGGTTATCGTCGCTACCGATATTGGAAATTTTAATAATGCTTCTAATTTAGCTATATCGGAAATCGTTGCCCCGCGCTGTTTCACTGTCAATTCCCATTCGGTTATTTTGTTTCGTCGTTGTTCAGTTAATTTGTTTCCCCGGGATGCATTTGTGAAGTGTTCTATTAACCGTGTTGCTACACAATTAAGTGGCAAAGCCACTGATGATGAAAACATTGGAGCTAGTTTTGTAATACTTGGGTTATCATTTAGCTGATATATTCCGTAAACAACTGCTGTTACAGGGTAAGATTTCTCATAGTATGGTTTGTCAATTCCAGTTAGAATTCCTGGTTTGGAATCTCTACTCACAATTACAAATTTTTTATCCTTAAGGATTGGGTCAAATTTATCTCTGATAATCCATTCACCTTCCTCTTCGATAATGAATTTTATTCTAAAAAAATACTTCAGTAGAAATCCTTTGGATTTCTGGCCAAGGTGTGAAAGTATCACAGCTGCTCTTGTATCATTCATAGTAGCATCAATTACGGGTATATTGACATCTTCATTAATAATTCGAAATGTCGACCACGCATGAGATGCTCCATCACGCTTAAACTCATTAAAACAGTCGCTGATTTTACTCAGCAGTGGTTTGTCATCTACTAGACTTTTAGGTATATTAGAGATTCTATCGAGATTAAATCTAGCATTTTTCCAAGGCTTAATTTTCGATAATCTCTTGAATTCCTTCATATTATAATTAAAACAAGTATTTAAATAGAAAGTTTTTTATATAATGAATCATTGCAAATGGCTTATGATTGGATCAAAGACTCCATGTAACAAATCATGCAGAAATGAATTCTGTGGGTATCATATGCAGAGTGTTAGAAACGGATCGGAAGGGCCTTTACCATGTTTGCATTGTGGGGTAGGTGTAAGAGGTAAGTCGCAGTTATGCATTAATTGCGGGGGTAAGCGTTATAGAGAGTTAAAACGTTATTATGACAAGCGAGTATTGAAGAGAAACGCTAGCGTTTCTGACTCTGACAACGTCATAAAAAACGCGGCTGACTATATAAAAAGATTTGCTAATGTTATAATTCAGCCAATTAACGAATTAGACAAATAGATATATTATATATACAAATGAGCCAAGAATTTCAAAGACATCCTGTTATTGAAAATTATGAAGCTTCTCGTGATGGTGTTGTTAGACACTGTAGACTCAAGAAATCTATTGGGTGGGATAATGGTATGGGATATTTGATCTTTAGAGTTGGAAGGAAAATATATCTCAATCACCGTTTCGTTTATGAAGTTTATAATGGATCAATTAAGGATGGTTTTGTTATTGATCATATTGATGGTATTAGGACACATAATTCTTTGAATAATTTACGAGCTGTTACACAAAGTGAGAATACTGCATCTGGAAATACTGGTACTTGTAAATCAATTGGGAAGAGACCAGTAAAGTCAATTAATATTGACAACAAGGAAATGGTATTTCAATCAATGTCAGAAGCTGGTAAGTATTTCGATATTCACACCTCCTCGGTACAAAAAGTAGCAGATGGAATTTATAAGACCGCTTTTTCAAAGTATTTAAAAAACAAAATTCGGTTTGTTTATGTATAATTTGCATTGGAAATTGCTTCGTGAAATTGTGAAAGAATTTCCATTGAAAATCTTCAATTTTGCAATTTCACATGGGAGATAACTCCGTTAGGTATAACGCGTGTGATAAATCATCAGCGACAGAGTTACGGATCTTAAACATGGAAACGCTAGCGTTTCTAATATTGATTTTGATTGGTTAGTTTCGCTATTATGAATCTGAACAAAACACAATCAATTTTGTCTTTTTTCAAGTATTAACAGAACTGTTTCATATACACGTTGTATTTAAACATTTTTTTTAATGTCTGTTTCAAGTATTATATGTGTTTTCAACATTGTCAGTGATCGCTAATAAACAAACAAATAATTACAATCACTACACCTCTTTTATATCACCTCGTCGTAATGAGTGTATATATACAAATTCGTCTTTATTATAATTGGGCATTTAGCCGAAATTCAAGTGTAAACAAAACCACACCGTCACACGTGGTATGAACGTTATTATTGACATTCAAAACCAAAGTTTGATTTTGCGGTTTTGGTTTACACTTGAATGTAGAATAGCCCGCGTCATCCATTGTCATTGAAATCATTCACATATAATCTATTGTTGTGCCGTCCTATATGTATATAACCGCCTACCCACTAGATCAGGGGTTATTGTACCGTCGTCATCCATTGTCATTGAAAATCAATTCATTCACCTATAATCTATTGTTGTACCGTCCTATGTGTCTAACTGGTAAATACTATTAATAGTAAAACCAAACCGTATATAACCGCCTACTACACTAGATCAGGGGTTATTGTGCCGTCGTCATTCATTGTATATATAATCATAATCACCTATAATCGCATTAAGCTTCTGGGTATACTAAGATGTGATCAACACATTAGTGTATCCAGAATTCATTTTTAAAATACTTTGTATTTTTAATTCTAAAGAATTTTCATACTTTGTATTTGAACAAATATATTTTTATATATATATGAATCTTGAAAATCTCAAATCGATTATTATTGAAATCAACAAACTTAAGGATCAAAATATAAAACTATGTTCAGGTTTGGATTGTGATCAAATTATGACCGATTTCGAGGATATACAATTTGCAGAACAGACAGGAAAATATGTCCTATCTAAGAAATATTTTTTAATCAAAAATATACAAAAGCTTATACGTGAGAGCTTAGTAAATACTGAAGATGTTACTGTATTCGTACCATTATGTAACATCGTTGAACGTGTACGAAAGCAATTAGGCTTAGAATATGAACAAAAAAGAATTATTAATTGTAAAGTGAGACAATTAAAAACGTTGATGGAAAACTCTGAAAGTGATGAGCCCCACGCGTAGAGAGCCTCCTTGTTTGTATAACCAGTACGGTATATAACATGTACATAACATGTTACCTGTGCAAACGAGGAAGTAAAATTATGTGTGTGACTCAGTACAATAACAAGGAAGTATTAAAATGCTTTGCATTTTTTAGTCAGTGATTTTTTTTTTACTTAAAAATCTTTGATGAAATGCTTTGCAATGAAATGTGCTTTGCAATGAAATGCTTTGCATTTCTAATTTGACAATAGTAATACTCTTTCAATAATGGTAGGAGAATCATTAACAACGAGATTAGCTAGAGAAAGGCTTAGCGCTATCCGGAAAATATTACCCCTTCGTGAAAGTATACGTGAAAAACTTCAAAAACGCCAATCATTTCAGACGGATTTTACAGAGGATACAGAGCAACTCTTCAAACCTATTGTTAGTGCAACTGAGGGTGTGAAAACAGCAACTGAACGGGCGATATACGGAGATGTCCCTAAAGAGGGGGAACGAACAGAGAAGCCTCTTCTCCCTGTGTTAGAGAAAATAGCAAAACGAACTAAACAAACAAAAAAATCATTAAAAACACTTCCAGGTGATATAATAACTACTGCAAGACGACAAGAAGAACTTCAGGAAGAAATTGAACGATTAGGTGATATTGATATTTCCTCACCACCAGCTGAACCATTTGAACCTGAAGAATTTCAAGAGGAAAAAGAAGAGGAAGAGGAGGAAGAAGAAGGCGCAGTTTCCACTAAAATTCGAGTTCCCTTTATAGATAAAATCAAACCTGAGATTATATCAGATATACAAGAATTTCAATTTAAAAAACCCAGTGATTACTCCCTCCTTGGTGAGCTTGCTGTCAAGAGTTATAATATAAAAGGGGGAATTCTCAAAGATACTTATAAGGATAGTAAAATATCAAAAGATGACTGGTATAGTTGGATATATAAAATGAAGAAGGATATTAAGAATCTTACTAAAGGGAGGAAGGAAGAAGAGTCGTATATAGACTTTCAGAATGGAATTAAGGAAGCAGTAAAAAAAGCTAAATCAGACCCTGAATTTCTTAGATTACCAAAACAATCAAAACCCGGTTCAAAAATAAAAACACAAGGTGCAACTGGTACAACTGAAAAAACAGGCAGTGGCTTAGTTGGAAACACTAGTGTAACATGTCCTGGTAATATTCTCGGTGATATAGCACGATTAGAAATACTTGTAGGAGGAAAACGAGCCGGGAATAATTCACCAGAAATAATCAATGAAGCAGCTGATATCTGTAGAAGGTTATTTCAAGGTGGTATCATGAATATTGCAACATATCGAGATTTCATTGAAGAGTTAGTAGAAAATCCTTTGGATGGAAATTCTTCAAATTTCTATGGTTATCATAGCGACTAATTAGATAAATAACAATTTGTAGAATCATTAGTGATTCTGTATATAGAATAATGATCATACACTACAACCATGATAAACCAACGAATGTCTACGTGGTAAACTCACGATTACCAAAATACCGAGCATACTATGGAGATGGTCTCGGTAATACTATAATGGGATTATTTTCAAGAATGGCTCCAAAAGTGGCTCCGTTTGCAAAACAATTATCAATGAAAGCAATTGATGTTATCCGAGATAAGGGTATTAACGCTGTTGGTGATCTTGCTAGTAAGGCATTTTCAGCCGCTAAGGATAAACTAACAACGTTAGTTCGACGACGAAATTCTTCGAATTTCCAATCAAAACCTAAAAACATTAATGCAAGTGTTTTGCCATCTACCACGATAATGCCGGCTCAAGTTAGTAAAATTATAAATAACGCAGTAGATGAAAAACTACAGTCGTTAATGACTAACGCCCAGGATAATATAACAGCAAATATGATAGCAGGAAGTGGAATTTCCGGAAGTAGTTTTAGGAAATTTCGACGTTAGAAATACAAGTATTTCCAGAAATATTTATTTGGAGAGGATTTCCAAATATTATAGTTATTGTAGAAATGCTAGCGTTAGAAACACTAGTGTTTCTGGGGTTTGAATCATTTATGATTCCAGAATCATTTATTCTAGTTATTTGGACAGGATTCTCAGTTGTTATGGTTATTGTAGAAATACTAGCATCAGAATCACTTGTATCAGAAACATTAATGTTTCTAACGCTATCTTCATTATCGTTTTTTTTTTCAGATATTTTCATTATTTAAATACTCAACTAAATAATTAATTTAAAAATTCTTTAGAATTTGAAAAATATTTTGATTTAGACCAACGGGTATATAATAAAAATGTTCAAACAGAACCCTGATGTTGCATTTGACATGGAAGCCCCAGTGCTTAAAGATGATTCTGTACGCGATTATCAATTTTTTGCTTATCACGCAGTACAACCTAATCTTCGTGGAAGAATTGAACTTCAAGTTCATGATACCAGTAAATACTTTTTACCCGCTGAAGCCTTTATTGAAGTCGAAGGTGAACTTGTAACAGATGTTGTAGCTAATACACCATATGCAGCTAATATCCAAGTCGGTTTTGTCAATAATGGTATCATGGCATTATTTGAAAGTGCTAGATATCTCATTGATGGAAAAGAAATCGAATCTATTGAACGTGAAGTTGATGTAGCAACAACAATACTAGGGCTAGCAAGATACTCTGACGATTATACAAGATCGTCCGGTCCATCTATGATGTTTGCAAAGGATGTTAAAAATACAGCGGGTAAAAATCCATTTATTATAAGACAACCAAAGGATCGTGCTGCTAATCCTGTTAATTTTGTTGCTGGTGCTGTTGGTGGTATTGAGGATATGATTATAAACAATGATGAGGATTTCAATCTAGGAGCTGCAACAAGAATAGCAACATTACAAGGAGATCGTCGACATTTTTCATGTGCGATTCCACTCCATCATATATTTGGATTCTGTAGAAACGTCAGAAAAGTTATTTACGGAGTAAAGCATACTGTAGCACTAGTGAGAAAGGGTGATGATAATAATGCAATCTGGCGTATTGGCGGTGCTGCGGGTAAAGTCATTTTATCAAAACTATCACTATGGATGCCAGTGTTGACTCCATCATTGTCAGTAGAACCACGGTTGCTATCATTTATGGATCAAGGGGGAAAGAGATTATTAAGCTGGTTGACAACATCAACAGATACTATAGATTCTAATATTGATGGTACACTTACATGGCATTTGGCAGCACGACAGGGTGTTTCAGCTCCACGACATATATTTGTTGCTCTACAGGATATTGCGAGATTAAACAATCAAGAACGTTCTCATATGATATTTGATCAACTTGGGTGTAGTGAAGTCTCGCTGAGAATAAACGGACAACAAGAACCATCAGAGGATATACAACTTAACTATGAAAATAACCACATTGCACGAGTTTATCATCGATTGCTATCATTTATGGGACGCGATCAAAATGTAGATACTGGTCTACAAATATCACAATTGGATTTTAAAGGTCTGTATCCGATTTATTACTTTTCCCTAGAACATCTTGACTTGATGAAACAGTCCGTAGTTGATATACACTTCCGAGCTCGTGTACATCCTGGTGCTATTGCTAATTATAGAGCGGTTGCTGTCATTCTTAGTGATAAGTCAATGATACTTGAAGGTGTTGGTGGACGAATGAGATTGGTAGATGCACCAGTAGAAAATCTATAAGATTTTCTAAATCTATAATTGAATTTAGAATCAATCTATTTTGTATAATGTCGTATAGTAATATCAATGTCACATTGACACCTGGTCAAATAAAAAAATTACAATCTAAATCAGCTAAGCAATGCGGAACCACAATAACGCTGAAACCTAATCAAATGAATGGCGGAGGGAATAAACTATCACTGACGAAAACTCAGGTTAATCATTTTAATAAAGCGTTGAAAGAAAAAAAAGGAGTTCAGGTTACTCTTTCTACGAGCGCGATCCGTAACATGGAAAAGACTGGTGGAATATTTCCATTGTTAGGATTGATTCCAGGATTGATTGCCGCAGCGGCCCCAGCGGTGGCGAAGGCGGCAGCGTTAGGAGCCATTGGTACAGCGGCTGGAATGGCATTGAAAAAGGCAACTGGAAAGGGTTATAAAAAAAAAGGAAAGGGTCTAAGACTACCAGGAACCCCGTATTCATGGTACAGCGGCAGATCCGTTCACGGATCAGGTCTTCGAATTCCAGGAACGATATAGTTCCTTTGTCTAATTTTGATTTAATTGATGCTGCTAAAAAACTCAGGATAAAAAACTTCAGAGGTGTTTTTATGAGAGATCAATTACCGGCACAACCAAATAGTATTGAAACTGGGATTATCAATTTAGATAATAGCTCTGGACCTGGAACTCATTGGGTTGCGTATGCGATTGATCCACGTGGGATTATTTATTTCGATTCATATGGATTAGCGCCTCCGAAAGAATTTAACCGTTATGTAAATAAATTTCCAATAAAGACTTGGTATTCCACGTTACCAACGCAAACAATACTTGATCCACCAATATGCGGTAATGAAGTATTAAATGTACTTGATGCTATTTCACGAGAATCTTTGATGAAACCACCTCATATAGTAGTAAATGAGTATACTAGCGGGAAATGGATTAGAAATCCATAGGATTGAAAATCATTGATTGAAAATCCGTTAGAAAGAGAAAATATTTCTATAATAATGATTGATATTTGGGGACGACCTTTATCATCGCTGAAGAAACCTGATAGTGGAGTTGAAACCGTTGATAAGGATATTAAAAAACTAATCGAAGATGAAATAGCTGAAATATTAAACCTAGCAAATGTTGATCCTGGTGAAATAGTTGTATTTCAAGATCGTCAGGGTAAGTTGAAAAGTAGTAATATCTCTCTTAATGATATTTTGGTTAAACGACGAGACGCAGCAGAGGATACTATCGCGTTATTTTCTGATGAGGGTAAACTCAAACCAGGTGTACTTGTTTCAACGATTACGGATAAATTAACAACAGTCGATAACACAGCGAATTTATTGAAATCGCTTAATGATAAGTATGACGACCATATAGTTGTATTTGATCAGTTTAGTGGAACACAAAGAAATACAATTGACAAAATTGATAAACTCCTGCTAGAATTTTTTGGAAATCCACCAGTGACCACACCAAAACTCACCTCGATAAAAGATTCTATGTTGGAACTAGCAACTCTTCAATCCGAATATGAAAAACACGTGAAACAGTTTTCATCGTTTCGTAAAAACATCATTGACAAGTTTATTGGAACCTCATTTGATAAAATTGAAATAACCCTTCCTGATATTAAAAAATCCATCGATGAGCTTAAAACAACCACTAATAACATCGTAACGGATGCAACGAGGATGATAAGAGTTGTTGAAAAAGTAAAAATTCCTCATGATAAAACTATCAACGTCGTATACACAATTCAACACGGATCATTTGCGTGGACTCCCACAAACAACATTTTAAACATAACCGCAGCCGTCAAGGGTATTTATCGATTAACAATAGTATCACCGACTCAATTCAATATATCATCAAGTAGTTCATCTGGAGTCAATAATACGGTATCAACGATCATCGACAAGGATACAACTGAACAATTCACGATAACGACTACAGATAGAAATCTAGCCAGGGTTTCAGTAACGTGGTACGTAGAATTCGTAGTGGATTTAAGTAAATAGGAAAATCCGAAGGATTTCGCAATTGAAAATGCTAGCGCTTTTAAAATAAAATGACTCCATCATCGAATCAGTATCGCTATGATCAAGTCAGAGAATTTCAAACTAAACTCAGCTCTCTCTGTGAGGAGTATCAAATAAAAATAAAAAAATACCAACGAAGAATAACCGCAGTTGATATCACCGTATACTCAGTGTCGGGAGTAATCACTGCTGCTGGGATAATACTATCTTCGGTTACAATGATTGCTCCGGTTGTAGTTCCAATAGTTATTTCCTCGATAGCTACAATCGCCGGGATATTAACCGGGATCACAAAAAAACTATCATCGTGTAGCCAGAGTAAACTACACAATTATGTAATTAAATTTCACATTGCATCTGCCGGTTACTCGCAATTATCCTCGTTGATATCATCATCACTCGACGACACAACAATATCAGATAGCGAATTCTCAACGATGGCTCAATTATATAAATCAACAATGTTAAAATTAGAGAGAAATGATAATAATAATGTCGTCGCAAGAACTACTTCAACAAATAGTAACAAATACAACACCGGTGAAAACAAGCACGATATCAGTAACCTCAACACGTCCTGAATTAAGTGTGAATTTCCCGATTCCCGTTCCAGTGAGCGAGATCGCACTAGCAAAACTACGAGTGTATCATAGCTGGCCCAATATCAGATCGGTAGCATTTGGTGGTCAACAACCAAATAATTCCTTGGTGTTCGCGTGGAAAAATCGTGAAGACGGAACCCCAGACTGGAACGTTGTCTCGTTACCAACTGGGTCATATCAAATCGAACAGATCAACGCTGAATTTCAACGAAGAATTAAATCTCTCACCGGAAAAGAATCAAAAATCGCTATAACGGTTCACGAGCCGACGTTATCATCTGCGATCGAGATTAATTCCCCTGGGTATGTTGTAGATATTTATCAGAGTTCTATAAGATCAGTGTTAGGATGGCCTGAATTACCACCGGATAACTCGCGAGAAAATTCGAAGGATTTTCCACCCGAACCTAAAAAATCCGATTATATCACCAACAAAATAAAACCCGTCAATGAAGCCAAGACTTATCAAGATTATGCTCCCGATAGGTTCATAAATAAAAATATTTTTGAATCAATTTACCTTCCACTCATCAACGGAAATTTCACAGCAATGAATAATGATTTTTCACTACTGCTAATATCTCTTAAATCCGGCTCTCTCACTAAAGACGAGTTTATCAGCATCGTAGAAACGGGTAATAAAATCATCTATGATATGAAAATATTTCACTCGATAATTATTCAAGAAGTATTAAATGAAGAGATATTACATGATAAGTTTGCGGATCTATACAATATTAATAAAACGGAGATTAAAGATTTTAAAATCCCTGGATATAACCCGGATAAACTAAAGAAACAACTTGACGATGCTATTGATATTGGGTTCAAAAGAATCCACGATAATTGGAAAAAATCGAAGAATCCCAAAGCAAATATTCTAACGTCCAATAACGACCCAGATGGTGGTGGTAGACATATCGCTCCGAACAACGTAAATATATCCTCGGTGATATCATTAAATTTAGTATGTGACGTTATCGAAGGAAGCTATCAAATAGATCTCAAGAGATCAAATCAAGCTCAGCAGGGGTATATTTTATATTCATTTGCACCAACGGCTCCTCCAGGATTTCTAATTATTGAAGACCCAACTAATCTAGTCTATATGCGATGTCATAATAATTTGTTAACGAGAATTAATTTCAAACTCACTGACCAATCTAATAATTTAATTGATCTACGAGGTGAAGTTTTGCAAATTAGTTTGTTTGTAAAGTCCTAAAGACTTTCATCCTGAAAGGATTTTCGTCTTAAAGACTTTCATCGTAAAAAAATTATTAGCGCATTAGCAGCCGAGATTGTGAACGTCAACTAAATGGCGTCTTTTTTTTTTCATTCTTTGCTCAAATTATTATTAAAAATTAATTAAGTATTTTCAAGGAAGCCTCAGTTTACTAAATTGACGCCTGAAAAAGTATTTTCAAGGAAGCCTTAGTTTACTAAATTGACGCCTAGAAAAGTTGGTCTGTTCACCCTCTCTGCTGCTACAGGTAACTAACAAAATCTCCGCAAGACACTTTACTTATTTGTCTCGATCAACAATTTATTCCAAAACCTTAAGAATCGAATAAGCGATATAACTCGATCGTCGATTGTGCCAACACCATTTTTTTGAATTCCAATTACTCCAACAACAGACTATATTCGAGGTATGCAACACTCTCTCTCTCTCTCTTTCGCTCTCTCTCTCTCTCTCTCTCTCTCTCTCTCTCTCTCTCTCTCTCTTTCTCTCTCTCTCTCTCTCTCTCTCTCTCCTTGTTAACTGTACTTTAGTTCAACCCTCTCTAGTTTTTCTACATCGGAAATATATATGTATATGATATAAGAAGCACTAATGTGAACAACTGCATTTTGACCACGCTAGTAAGTAATTATTTTGAATTATATCGTGCGATTTATTGCTAATTTCATTCAGTTTTTGACTACACATCTACCTTGAAATCCAAACGGCTCAACCTCCTATTTATCTATCATGAACCTTCAATCGTATCGGGAAATATAGGTGTACTCATCGTTACAGGGGTTCTCAAATTAAAAAATAATCCTCCATAGCCTAAACATAGCAATCGTCGTTTTTCTAGTAGTTAAAACATATAATAATACAAATTTCTTCTCTTTCTTCTTCTTATTCTTTTTTTATTTCACATCATCTTCTTCCTCTTCTTCTTCTTCTCCTTCTTCTTCTTCTTCTTCTTCTTCTTCTTCTTCTTCTTCTTCTTCTTCTTCTTGATCTTCTTCTTCTTCTTCTTCTTCTTTTTCTTCTTCTTTTCCTTCTTCTACTTCTTCTTCTTTTTTTTCTTCTGGTTCTTTTTCCTCTCATTCTACTTCTTTTTCTTCTCCTTCTCCTTCTTCTTCTACATTTTTTCCTAGGTATTTGTTCTTACAGTAATTACATTAGCAGTTTAAGCTCGCGTTTCTTAGCATCATGTAATTCTTATATTACAATTTTATTTCAATAACTTGTATGGGAGATTCAGAATCTTATTCATTTATCATAGCCAACGCATTTTTATCCATAACGTTCGATATGCTGAATATGTAATCACTGTATATTTGCTTTGATTCTAAAATATATTAACTGATACATTGGAGTTATTCTTTCACTTGCAATGCCTGTCTCGGTTCCTGATTAAGGCTTAAAAAAGTATTTTCCACTTTTTAGTAAGTTTTGACGGCTTATCGGTTACATTGTATCAAATGACAAAGGTCGATAATAGTAAAATATCCTTCATCATATCAATTTATAACAAAACGTCTTTCATAACTTAACTATGAGACGTCATCAACTGAAATTTTATGAGGAATTTAGAGTATTATGAAGTATATACAAATTAATACCTATTAAGTCCTACGTTATTGTCAATTACTCGTCAGTTTAATAACTAAAAATGTTACGGTCTTTCAAGAACACGGACCTTCTCAATACTATCTGGGAATTGCAAGCACATGACACAATGCTCTCATTATTTGAAGTTACATTTTCCCAGTAGCTTAACCCGAACAAATCAATGTCCGGTCATCTTCAAATAATCTAAAATATGTAAGACTAAAACAAAAATCATTCCTTTATTAAAAAAAATGTAGAATTAGCGAATTTGTGGCTATTCATTAAAACTGTACTTTACAGTTTGTTCTTAATAGATGAAAACAATTGTGACAAAATTAATGCATTTTTTCAGAAGAACGCATGCATGGGAAGCTTCGCGTATTAAAAACAAAGACTTAAATGTAAAGCATCTTAATTGTATATATCACCTACATATGTACGTTTTCATGTGAAATGGAAGATCTCACAAGATGTGATGTTTATAATAGGCACTAATTTATATGAAAATAAAGTAATAACAAGTTGTAATTTGGTTAATAACATTGTGCAAATAACTGCACAAACATCCCTGCAATGTCATCCAATAGACTTATCAAAATGGTATTAATAACTGCCCAGCTCGCCCCAAAATGAAAATGTAAGTGTTAGTACTTGACGGCCTGATGAAAGCATATTACATATCACACATAAATACACACGCACACACACACACACACACACACATACGCGGATTGCTATACTTGTGAACCATCCGACTAGGGACCGGGTTATGGATACATCCTTAAATAATCATTTAAACCATGAGATACAAGCTAAATAAGGTGAAAATATTCTCTATTGGTGATGATTTTACCAACATATGTTTTATACACAGTACACTAAATGCATTATTGATTGTCATCGTCGCGAGCTATATAAATAGTACGACACCAAGTCATCGCAAGTTGCGATTCTATTTCATCGAATACATGTGTTTCGTAATATGAATGTAAAGACAGATTTCTTATACAACGATGTCCAATTGTATAAATTGATTCTCTTAAGGCTATTTATGAATCAAGTCAAAACTTCGGCGTAACTTTCTCCAATATTTTTAGGATAGTTGAGTGACGAAAAGTAATCTCGGACTAATGTGATTCTGTAAACGTGCACCTGTTTTCTTTTTGAAGTTTGAACACCCTATTATAGGAAACAAGGTATATTGTTTGACCGTAATATTGTATTATGTAACTTTTCATATATACACATTTATTATAAAATTATCTGAAAGGTATCAATATTTCAGTCAATAGATTGGCATAAATCTCTGTTAAAATTTTGTTACATTAAAAACAAAGTAGAAAAATAAACTTGTTATTGAGTTTTAATTAGTAGCAGTACGTTTTCAAACAAAGTTATATATTTGAATTGCAAAGATACATTTGGTATCAACGAGACAAATATTTTTGTACAAAATGTCAAGGAACTAAATATTGTACAAATTTTAAATGTACCATTTTTATATCATTACCTGAAATAATTTACCAAATGATTTATAAATATACTTTTGTATTATATAGATATAATCATATAATTTTGTATATTGTTGGTGACAAATGTAAAAGGAAGGTTTGTTTATGAAATGTGTAGAATGAAATGGAAAGTTTCATCCAAATGACATTTGTTGTGCTGGTTTGAGGATGAGTTTTCCAAAGTCTATTTTATCCCTTACTTTATCCCATTAATATCATCTAACATATGAACATAAGTGTAAAGATTCTGAGGCTCTAGTGTTACCCGAAAAATACATAAGCAAATCAAAATCGGCCTTTCATCACGAGACATTTTGAATTTATGTATTTATTTAGAAGTGGGAGTAGAATTCATATTTCATGTTGAATTATCCTAAGCACCTTTCTTAATTGCAAAGTGATGTTGGTGTGTCACAATTATTTAAAGGCTATTTCTAACGTATGGTTCTAAAACACTACTTCAAAACTTCTTCATTTGGACATATATACAATTGGGACCTAGCCATACCGAGTACAGAACCTGACAAAAATAACCGTTGGACAAAGGTCTGATTCAAACAGAGAGTCAATCTCCGTTTCCAAGCTTCATTTACTGGTCATTCCCTTGTGATACGCTTTCAAACATCGATATAAATTGAGGTTTCTTCATCCTCGGACAGTTAGAAACCTGAGCAGTATTGCAGAAACCTGACGCAGTTGAAAAAGTAATTTATGTTTAATAGTTTAACTTAATACCAAATAGGTGATAGTAAATAGGTTACGATGCATACGGTCAAATCTCTAACGTGCATATTTCTCTTTAGTCTGTTCTTAATGTCACACTTGTACAAAGAGTTTTCGTGTGAATCGGTAGATCACAAAGTCGACAATGGAATGGGAGATATATTTGATGAAAAGCAACTGCCAGAAATGACAAACGATGATTCAAAGTATGAAATATTGAGACGTCTAGGGCTAAACCGTGGACCACTGCCCAAAGTGTACATTACTGGTGAGTATAAGATTTGAACACCAAACCATTTTTCCAGGAAAAGGACAACATTATAATAACGAATATATATACATTAGCGTTGAGGTCGCTTTGTACAATTAGTAGTGTTGTTTATTGGCACAAACCTTACCTATTTGCACATATTACATCATAAAGTCTGAATTCAATATTCTGCTCATCGTGTCTAATTGCTTCTGTGATCCTTCATTATAAATAATAATCTGTCCATAGACACAGAGTGAATGTGTATATTGTTCCTAATTTATATTTCAAAAGGAATTACATTATGATATCAGCATAGCTTTATATGCGCTTCGTTACCTACACACTTTGAGTCTTTTCTTCTTAATAATTGAAATACCTTGTCTGCATGGCAAGATCGAAGAACAATTCATCTAGTCACACAATATGTATCGTTATCCTCAACTAACTTACGAGTTAGGTATTCTATAACTTTTGATTAATCAGAATGCTAGAATGATCTACCGCATGACCTGTCATTTTGTATATATATATATATATATATATATATATATATATATATATATATATATATATATATATATATATATATATATATATATATATATAATATATATATATATATATATATATATATATATATAAAACATTCTCATCCTCATGAAGAGATGATATATTGTCACCATTTTATATCCGTATAAACTGAGTTCCGATTCCAAGCTTAAAGAGTAATACACAAACCTACATCCATTTCATCACTTCAATGTTTTTGATTTACTATCAAAACCCTTCTTGTCATTATATTTATATGTCATATGCCTTCTTTGACATATATTTATTTGTAAGTAAAATCATGAAAATTTGGCTTATGACTCAATTCCTTTCACGACCAGATGGACCATTGTTTTATTTCGAGGAGACCAAAAATAAAAAAACATTCCTGTTATGTATGTCATTCTATACACATTTTGTTTAGGCTGTAATGTTTATACATTCAATATCATAGGCCCGTAGTGATTATATTGCGCGGAAGATACCACTATTCTGAGTATTAATGAGCAAGCATATCACGTGGTCACGTGACACAATACTAGCCATACCTAGAATTTCCGGAAGTAGAATTATTCCCCAATATTTATTTATGACATTAAATGCTTATGTAAGTATAATTCTGTAAAGGTAAAGTGTATAATTTGTTTCCTCGGTTTTTTTAATCTACTCCCATCAGTATCTCTACACTTTGATTTTTATGATACTCATTATGGCAATTCTCTGTTCTGTGAAGTTTGTTGCTTGGTAGCAATATCTTACAACTTTGGGCTAAATATTGACTTCAAATGAGGTTATTTGTATATTTCATAAACATGATCAAGAACTCGATAACAATTTGAAAGACTTTTAGATTCAAATCCTGACTTTAATATGTTGGCACTTTTAAGATAAAATAACATAACAAATCATGTTAAGCTACTCATACCTAAGCAATAGGGCTAAGGAAAACATACTGTAACTATTGAATATTGATCCAAGTTAGAATTATAATACGAACGATTAAAAGAGGATGAGAGCAGTGATAGGTCAGACCATATCTATATAAATGAGAGATAGGAATCACATTTGCCAATCCATCTGTCTGATTGTATTTTTCTTGTTGTATATGTTCCGTATGTCTATGTCTACAAGTACACATTACAAACAATTACACATTGTTCTGTCTTTTTGAGCGTGCATATGCGAAAGTATATTAGTGTTTATGTAAACAGATCTTTCACCTGTGAATGACAGTATATTTGCTTTTGGTATGAAACTGTGTTTCGTTTCGTTGTATATTAGAGATGATTGTGTTTGGAAAGTTATCAAAACGTAGATGCTAAACAAAGTTTTGGTCTATAATAGATTAAACTTGACACTTATGGTCCTTACATATCATATAACCCTTAAGAAATATTAACATTTCTGTTAAATTCACGTTATACTCAAGACAGCCGCATACTATGTTACTTTCCATTGATATTTTAGTCCTTCCATGACCAAGGTTAAATTTCCCTTATGAGTGAGTCTTATCATATATTTAATTCTAGGTATTACCCCAAATTTATATTTTACCGGACTATGTTAAAACTAGTAAAATATACTTGATATAAATATCGGTTTCTTTTATATATATATTTGAAGTTTGTGTATTTAAGTTCTTTTTTTAATACTATGTCAACTTGCTTAGTGCATTAATCAAGTGCAATGTAACGGTTTCAGGAATAGAATATTGTTTCATCTTCATTACCTTTTAGCGCAATTGTTCATTTTTTATTTCGTCCTCCACCATTATTTTGAACTTCCTTTTCTTCTGAATGTTTGCATATAATCGCTTAGTCTCTTGAAATTATACAAATATATGAGTTATATATATATATATATATATATATACAGATATATATATATATATATATATATATATATACATATATATATATATATATATATATATATGTATATATATATATATATATATATATATATATATATATATATATATATATATATATATATATATATATACATATATATATATATATAGTGAGAGAGAGAGAGACAGACAGACAGACAGACAGACAGGGAGCGTTAGCAGGTGTTTCGCAAGGAGATATACTTAAACTGACAATACGAAGATTGACTGACAAATTCAATAATTTACTTGTATATAACGTTTCACAGGTCAAGATACTACACCCGGCAAATCCGTGCATGTTGAAGATGATGGTCCTGAAAGTAAACAAGATTCGATGAGTGACTTGTTTCAGATGTCAAAAGAAGAGTTCATGAGATATGCATCTTCAGAACGAAAACGTAGGATTAGTTTGTTTCTTTGTTTATGCGTTCTTCCCATCTTTTTTATATTTTAATAATTGTGGTTGCTTCGGCATAAAATAATTACAGAATTGTTTTGTTTTTTCTGGCTGGATTAATTTTTAATTCATTGTAATATATGCGTGCGGTCTAGGTAATGAAGCAGAACGCGGCATCACCATCTTGCTTGACTGTAACGGATCATAACCTCTGGCTTTAATCAAATATTTGATATTTCACTGTAAGAAATATTTAAAGAACATATAGAATTATTGCAACTAAAATCAGCCAATTTAAAATCATCCATTCTCTATATATTTGGTGTATTATACATTTTTCACGAAAGCCACCTGACAGTAACTATAGCGGCGTAAACATTGCTATAATCATCCACCTTCAGAGGCAAGGTTTGTTCAGTCACACTTGCTGAAGTAATTATTGTCATTTTCGTATATATCCATTAAGCAATACAACAACTGTTCCTAAACATGTCACTCAGATATTGTTTCGAACATCTTGATCGTAAAGAAATGAGCTGAGATTTATAAATCATACAGGTCCACCCGAAGTAATCCAAATGAAAGTCATAAATGGTGGTTTACTTGAATCATCGATAGTAACAAGCAATATATAATCATCAATATTATTTGGCACTTAACTAAGCACGGTGTTCAGGTAACATGACGCAGAGGAATTATAATATAACAGGGCACTCTGACTGAACAAAAGACGTTCCCAAAATATTGATTACATTAGTCCTAAGAACCTCATGTGTCAGATAATATTTTTTTAGAGGGATTGGATTTGTCGAATCACGAAATATTTCATATAGATCTCTTCCACAAATTTGTTTATAAATGTTTACATAACGTTCATATTTTAAAGAAGATCCTTGTTTCGTCTAAAAGATTCTGATTATTTCAAACATTTGCAAATGGAACTATGCATCTCTTTAATTTTCAGTTTCGTTTACTTTTCTTTAAAAATTCTCTCTCTCTCTCTCTCTCTCTATCTATCTCTCTCTCTCTTCCTTATTTCTATAAAATAAACTTTGAAGCAAAGGTTTCTTAGCACCATTTAATTCTTCTTTTTTAATTTGAATTCCGTAACTTGAATGGAAATTCAGTTTTTTACTTATTAATAATACCCAAGGCATTTTTATTAATAACGTTCTTTATGTGAAATATGTAATCAGTGTATATTTATTATATTAAGATAAATAGCTCTGATTCGGAAATATCAATTAAACTAAAAACATTGGAGTAATTCATCCGTCGTTAGTGGATTGGTTTAAAATAAAGTTTACCACTTTTTGAAACTGTGACTGTTTGCTGGTTTCACTGTATCAAATCAAAAAGGTGAGAATATAAAATATCCAGAATAAAATAAATTTACAACAATAAAACGTTTATGACTTAACAAGCGATTTAATTACGAAAAGTCATCACAATGAAATTGTGACAGGAATTTAGAGTATGATGAAGTGTAAAGAAAAAAGTCTCTTTTCAGTTTATGAAAGCCCTAAGTAAGTGCACATTAAATACAAGTTAATTAAATAACTAACACTGTTACGTTCGTTCAAGAAACGTGACCTCCTCAATACTATCTCGGATAAGCAACACATTACATACTGCGCTCCATTTTTAAATTACATTATCCCATTAGTGTAACCCCGACCATCAAATGTCCGATCTCCATCAAATAATCTAAAATATGTAATTCAAAAACATAAATCATTCCGTTATTAAGACGAATTGCACCAGTGTGGCTTAATATTTTCTTTGTATGGTAGCTTGAAAATGCCAATATATAGTCCTACTGAATTTAGAAAAATGAATCCAAGGACTCTTTAATAAAATGTTCTAGGGATTATCTCGGCTGCTCAATTAATAAAAAATGTCTCCAAAACTCAGTCGACCGTATATTATATCACGCAAATGTATACCTAACCATTTCTTACTTTTGCAGGTGGTATAAGACAGTTAGTAATTTTTGGTGAAACTATATATTTAGTTTATATACTAAAGTTTGTCAAAATAACTCCATTCTCCACATTTGTTGAAAACAAAACGCCATTAGATTTTATGTTCCATATACAGCCATTCACTTTAAGCTTAAACTTAATTTTACTTATTTTATTTCCTTCTTTGTTTGTTTTTTGTTTCATCTATATTCTCATATGTACAGCTGCTAATAATGCGAGTATTATCTAAGTCCCAAAATAGAACGATGCACAAGAGCTTAAAACATTACTAACAATGATACAAAATAAACTCTGGATTTCTTTAAAGCAAACAAAAACATAGTTATGCCTCAAAGCTGGTAAATATTAAAGTCTACATATAAGGACAAATATGATGCAGGCTTTACCTCATATTTGTTCGCGAATCAATCTGCAAATTCTACTTTCAAATCAACATCTGCCTTTCTTTTCCGATCACTGTACATGCATTATATATTTATTATGTTATTCAGGTCACCGTAAACATCTCACTTCTTTCATATCAATAAATGCTTTTATGCATATGCATTATATTCATTTAACCTTTCTGTACTGATCACTGTAAATTAATGTAAATATGTGCCGTTTCATCGCATATCACTGTATAATTTATACTTTTACACGTTGTAATGACATTACATTCACTATATTCATATAAATAATTATTTATATGTTCTACGATGATAGTGCTTTTCATGTGTTAATGTCATATAAACATATCCCGGACCTGACTCTTTAGAGCAGTTAAGGAAACTCGTATAGATTGTATTAAAAGCGGTAATGACAAGTAATAATTTGACAACCATGTGTAGCTTGTGATATTAATATAGGTTGATTTCACCATATAATGAGCCCATATTCGTTCTTCTTTCAGCATCGTTTGTTAGGCCAATACATTAAATTACTCTGGGTAATGCACTTACACTTACTTACCTGGGAGTCAGAATGCTTTAAAATTTGGATGCAAAAAGTAAACAATCGCTTGTGACAGCTACGTGAAACCTGAAAAATAAAATAAAATAAATGCCGTTAAAACGAACGTTGAGATATTTTATTTTTGGCGAAGGTTTTATGTAAACAGATATATATTATGTGATATGAAGAACCTGTGAGTGCTAGTACTTTAAATACCACCATGAACGTCAGCAACGTAAGGATTAAATAGCTAAATAATTGGAAGTAGTGGGTCATGGATGGATAATCATTTAAGGACTTATAAAATGGCATTAATAGCTGCCCAGCTTGCCGCAACATTAAAAGGTTAGTGTTGGGACTGATCGTCCTCAAGACACAAGTTGTTGGATAGATGCCCTATTGATATATATCACCATAACCAGCAACACTGGATACATTGCAATGAAATGACTGAACATTTGTTAACCTAATTGCAAATCCACATAACACACACACTTTTATATGAATAGTTGCCTTTCTATGACGATCAGTGCACATGCATATAGAAATGAAAAAAAATACATAACGGTTTAGAATAAATAAATAAAATAAAAATAAAAAGATAAATGCATGAAAAAAAATAATGAAATAATAAAAGACAGTAACACAATGTATAGGAGATTTCTTTCCTTCTCTACATAAAATAACATAGTATGCGGCAATCTGGAGGATACATGGAAATTAACAGAAGATACGGGTAAATTGTAATCTACAATAGACCAAAATAAATTTAGGAGTTATCGTCTACGTTGTGATTGCTTTCCAAACATCACCATATCTAATATACAACAAAACGAAACAGCAAAAGCAATTATACTATCACACATATCTGAAAGAGCTGCTTATATATATATATGAAATGCAGATCAGTCATGATGATGGGGAGATTTTCGATGAAGTATGAAAGGTGAAATTATAACTGCCTTCCACAGATGCTATTACTTGCAACCATGCGAAACGAACGTCTATCTTGTATCAGTTTCGGACTATGGCAGAGTCCATTCATCAATTAAACACGCAGAAGAGAATACTTAAATTCATACATTACTTGAATAGACGTGTATGCCTGAAAATGTGCATAAAGGTAAAGGTTTTGTCACAAAAAAAACACTACAAATTGTACAATGCAACAGCGACGCTACAAAATGCATCTTGGTTATGATAATGTTGTCCAAAGTTCTGAAATAATTGTTTGGTTTACAAATCTTTATTCTCACCATTTGGATGATACCAGCCCTTTCCTTATACACATTTCATAAAAAATCACTTTTACATTCGTCATCAATAATAAACAAAACGATATGATTAAATCTACAGATAATAATAAATCATACATTATTTGGAAACTATTTTAGAAACTGATATAGAAAAGGTGCATTTAGTTCCTTGACATTTTGTACTAAACTATTTGCCTCGTAGATAGGATTTTTTTTTTTGCATTTCAAGTATATAACTGTATTTTTAAAACGGAATGCTGCTCATTTAAACTCAATAATACGTTTCTTTAATACTGCTTTTTTAATATATAATATTTTCAACAGAGAAAGTTAATCCAATCGAATGACTGAAATATTCATTCATTTGATATAATTTTATAATGAAAGCGTATTTACGAAAAGTAACGTTATACAATATTTTACTTAAATAATATACCTTGTTACCGATATTAGGATTTTTAACTTTAAAACGAAAAAGAAAATAAGTGCAGGTTTAGAGAATCGCAGAGGTTATGATCCGTTACAGTCAAGCAAGATGGTGATGCCGCGTTCTGCTTCATTACCTAGACCGCACGCATATATTACAATGAATTAAAAATTAATCCAGCCAGAAAAAACAAAACAATTCTGTAATTATTTTATGCCGAAGCAACCACAATTATTAAAATATAAAAAAGATGGGAAGAACGCATAAACAAAGAAACAAACTAATCCTACGTTTTCGTTCTGAAGATGCATATCTCATGAACTCTTCTTTTGACATCTGAAACAAGTCACTCATCGAATCTTGTTTACTTTCAGGACCATCATCTTCAACATGCACGGATTTGCCGGGTGTAGTATCTTGACCTGTGAAACGTTATATACAAGTAAATTATTGAATTTGTCAGTCAATCTTCGTATTGTCAGTTTAAGTATATCTCCTTGCGAAACACCTGCTAACGCTCCCTGTCTGTCTGTCTGTCTGTCTGTCTCTCTCTCTCTCACTATATATATATATATATGTATATATATATATATATATATATATATATATATATATATATATATATATATATATATATATACATATATATATATATATATATATATATATGTATATATATATATATATATATATATATATATCTGTATATATATATATATATATATATATAACTCATATATTTGTATAATTTCAAGAGACTAAGCGATTATATGCAAACATTCAGAAGAAAAGGAAGTTCAAAATAATGGTGGAGGACGAAATAAAAAATGAACAATTGCGCTAAAAGGTAATGAAGATGAAACAATATTCTATTCCTGAAACCGTTACATTGCACTTGATTAATGCACTAAGCAAGTTGACATAGTATTAAAAAAAGAACTTAAATACACAAACTTCAAATATATATATAAAAGAAACCGATATTTATATCAAGTATATTTTACTAGTTTTAACATAGTCCGGTAAAATATAAATTTGGGGTAATACCTAGAATTAAATATATGATAAGACTCACTCATAAGGGAAATTTAACCTTGGTCATGGAAGGACTAAAATATCAATGGAAAGTAACATAGTATGCGGCTGTCTTGAGTATAACGTGAATTTAACAGAAATGTTAATATTTCTTAAGGGTTATATGATATGTAAGGACCATAAGTGTCAAGTTTAATCTATTATAGACCAAAACTTTGTTTAGCATCTACGTTTTGATAACTTTCCAAACACAATCATCTCTAATATACAACGAAACGAAACACAGTTTCATACCAAAAGCAAATATACTGTCATTCACAGGTGAAAGATCTGTTTACATAAACACTAATATACTTTCGCATATGCACGCTCAAAAAGACAGAACAATGTGTAATTGTTTGTAATGTGTACTTGTAGACATAGACATACGGAACATATACAACAAGAAAAATACAATCAGACAGATGGATTGGCAAATGTGATTCCTATCTCTCATTTATATAGATATGGTCTGACCTATCACTGCTCTCATCCTCTTTTAATCGTTCGTATTATAATTCTAACTTGGATCAATATTCAATAGTTACAGTATGTTTTCCTTAGCCCTATTGCTTAGGTATGAGTAGCTTAACATGATTTGTTATGTTATTTTATCTTAAAAGTGCCAACATATTAAAGTCAGGATTTGAATCTAAAAGTCTTTCAAATTGTTATCGAGTTCTTGATCATGTTTATGAAATATACAAATAACCTCATTTGAAGTCAATATTTAGCCCAAAGTTGTAAGATATTGCTACCAAGCAACAAACTTCACAGAACAGAGAATTGCCATAATGAGTATCATAAAAATCAAAGTGTAGAGATACTGATGGGAGTAGATTAAAAAAACCGAGGAAACAAATTATACACTTTACCTTTACAGAATTATACTTACATAAGCATTTAATGTCATAAATAAATATTGGGGAATAATTCTACTTCCGGAAATTCTAGGTATGGCTAGTATTGTGTCACGTGACCACGTGATATGCTTGCTCATTAATACTCAGAATAGTGGTATCTTCCGCGCAATATAATCACTACGGGCCTATGATATTGAATGTATAAACATTACAGCCTAAACAAAATGTGTATAGAATGACATACATAACAGGAATGTTTTTTTATTTTTGGTCTCCTCGAAATAAAACAATGGTCCATCTGGTCGTGAAAGGAATTGAGTCATAAGCCAAATTTTCATGATTTTACTTACAAATAAATATATGTCAAAGAAGGCATATGACATATAAATATAATGACAAGAAGGGTTTTGATAGTAAATCAAAAACATTGAAGTGATGAAATGGATGTAGGTTTGTGTATTACTCTTTAAGCTTGGAATCGGAACTCAGTTTATACGGATATAAAATGGTGACAATATATCATCTCTTCATGAGGATGAGAATGTTTTATATATATATATATATATATATATATATATATATTTATATATATATATATATATATATATATATATATATATATATATATATATATATATATATATATATATATATATATATATATATATATATATATATATACAAAATGACAGGTCATGCGGTAGATCATTCTAGCATTCTGATTAATCAAAAGTTATAGAATACCTAACTCGTAAGTTAGTTGAGGATAACGATACATATTGTGTGACTAGATGAATTGTTCTTCGATCTTGCCATGCAGACAAGGTATTTCAATTATTAAGAAGAAAAGACTCAAAGTGTGTAGGTAACGAAGCGCATATAAAGCTATGCTGATATCATAATGTAATTCCTTTTGAAATATAAATTAGGAACAATATACACATTCACTCTGTGTCTATGGACAGATTATTATTTATAATGAAGGATCACAGAAGCAATTAGACACGATGAGCAGAATATTGAATTCAGACTTTATGATGTAATATGTGCAAATAGGTAAGGTTTGTGCCAATAAACAACACTACTAATTGTACAAAGCGACCTCAACGCTAATGTATATATATTCGTTATTATAATGTTGTCCTTTTCCTGGAAAAATGGTTTGGTGTTCAAATCTTATACTCACCAGTAATGTACACTTTGGGC
>JARLTB010000373.1:47500-167500 GCA_030141615.1 Unio pictorum
TTCTTAGCGTTCTTATGTGAATGTTTTATTACAAGAAATTTTAAACAGTTGAAAACACGAGTTTTGATATTTTCGTGCATAGACTGTTTTTCCAAGGCTATAATATAGGAATCTAATTATTTTTTTGATGACCCTCATGATAAACGTGAAATGGTGGGTCTAATGCTAGCTATTAACCACGTTTTTCATACAAAAAGTATAGATCTATATAGGTAATTATCTCGATGATTCTATGATGCAATTTGGAGTTTTCGGCTATAGGCCACATCCTATTTATACAATATCGAAAAAAGAATATTCGGGGTCAAAAGCATGTATGTTACAATTTGGATTATATTCAGATCTGAAGACATCGGGCATATAATTCTGAACACACTTATCATACCGGCAGTATAACGGGGTGCACATAGAAAGATAAAGAGCATCTACACTATCTGAAGATTACGCGAATGACGTTTCAAGTAATGCATACAATTCATTTCAAATCAGCTGGTGTATTTTTCAAGACTATTCAATACTTTCAGATGTAATCTTTGATTTCAAGTTGACAACAACCGCGTCTTTGCAACACTAGTAAAACAATACAACATCATGATAATTGTTGTTCGCTTGGCTTGAAGAACCACTGGCTCCAATGATTCCTAGATCATTAATCAAAACATGAAGTGAAGGAAAGCATTGAATTTCGCATCATTAATGACATTCACAATTTGTCCTAGTTTTGGTATTTAAATGGAGACCTTTGCAATATTTAAGAAGAAGAAGAAGAACAAGAGCAACAACGAAACAAGTAGATGCATCAACTGGAAAAGCAGCCGCAGAAGGAGAATAATATGAAGGAGAACAAGAAGAGGAATACGAAGAAGAAGAAGAAGAACAAGAACAAATAGAAAAAGAAAAAGAAGAAGAAGAAGAAGAAGAAGAAGAAGAAGAAGAAGAAGAAGAAGAAGGAGAAGAAGAAGAAGAAGAAGACCATGATGATGATGATGATGAAGTAAAAGAAGAAGAAGAAGAAGAAGAAGAAGAAGAAGAAGAAGAAGAAAAAGAAAGAAAAAGAAGAAGAAGAAGAAGAAGAAGAAGAAGGAGAAGGAGAAGAAAAAGAAGTAGAATGAGAGGAAAAAGAACCAGAAGAAAAAAAAGAAGAAGAAGTAGAAGAAGGAAAAGAAGAAGAAAAAGAAGAAGAAGAAGAAGAAGAAGATCAAGAAGAAGAAGAAGAAGAAGAAGAAGAAGAAGAAGAAGAAGAAGAAGAAGAAGAAGAAGAAGGAGAAGAAGAAGAAGAGGAAGAAGATGATGTGAAATAAAAAAAGAATAAGAAGAAGAAAGAGAAGAAATTTGTATTATTATATGTTTTAACTACTAGAAAAACGACGATTGCTATGTTTAGGCTATGGAGGATTATTTTTTAATTTGAGAACCCCTGTAACGATGAGTACACCTATATTTCCCGATACGATTGAAGGTTCATGATAGATAAATAGGAGGTTGAGCCGTTTGGATTTCAAGGTAGATGTGTAGTCAAAAACTGAATGAAATTAGCAATAAATCGCACGATATAATTCAAAATAATTACTTACTAGCGTGGTCAAAATGCAGTTGTTCACATTAGTGCTTCTTATATCATATACATATATATTTCCGATGTAGAAAAACTAGAGAGGGTTGAACTAAAGTACAGTTAACAAGGAGAGAGAGAGAGAGAGAGAGAGAGAGAAAGAGAGAGAGAGAGAGAGAGAGAGAGAGAGAGAGAGAGAGAGAGAGAGAGCGAAAGAGAGAGAGAGAGAGTGTTGCATACCTCGAATATAGTCTGTTGTTGGAGTAATTGGAATTCAAAAAAATGGTGTTGGCACAATCGACGATCGAGTTATATCGCTTATTCGATTCTTAAGGTTTTGGAATAAATTGTTGATCGAGACAAATAAGTAAAGTGTCTTGCGGAGATTTTGTTAGTTACCTGTGATATATCATACTAATATATTTTACTTATATGGGACTGGTATTGTTTTAATGCATACCCCTTTTCTGATATATTATATTTTAATGCATCTATTAATGTTTAATATTTTTTATTTCCGTTTGATAACGATAACCACACTATCAAGGAAAATTTACCACTTATTAAACGATGTGCACCATAGTTGTGTTTCTTGTGATGCTGATTTAAGAAAAACAAAAATAACCCTAGGTATGGGTTGAGCAAGAGAGCAGGCAATGAACCCGACTAAGCAAGTATGGGTTGAGGCAGCGGTCCGCTGAGCAAGAGAGCACGAAATGAAGCATACCTGGTACCAAGAGTCCCAGCCCAAGTTTATTACCGAAAGTTTTGTGTGTCGTGCAAATTAAGATCCAAATGGTCATTACTCTGGCAAAAATTTGACTTTTCTACATTAAATTATTTTTTCCCTCTAGGTAGATACTAAAAAGTCTCATCATGTTTCTCTCCCTGTCTGTTAGTATGTTTGTGTCTCTATCTATGTATATATGTATCTATCTACTATTAATTTCTCTATTTATATATGTATGTAAGTCTCCTTTGGTTTCTTTCTCTATCCTTGTGTTTCTGTTTTATTGTGTATATTTATGTTTTTATCTATGTATATATGTATGTGTGTGTGTGTGTGTGTGTGTGAGTGTGTGTGTGTGTGTGTGTGTGTGTGTGTGTGTGTGTGTGTGTGTGTGTGTGTGTGTGTGTGTATGTATGTGTGATATGTAATATGCTTTCATCAGGCCGTCAAGTACTAACACTTACATTTTCATTTTGGGGCGAGCTGGGCAGTTATTAATACCATTTTGATAAGTCTATTGGATGACATTGCATGGATGTTTGTGCAGTTATTTGCACAATGTTATTAACCAAATTACAACTTGTTATTGATTTATTTTCATATAAATTAGTGCCCATTATAAACGTCACATCTTGTGAGATCTTCCATTTCACATGAAAACGTACATATGTAGGGTGATATATACAATTAAGATGCTTTACATTTAAGTCTTTGTTTTTAATACGCGAAGCGTCCCATGCATGCGTTCTTCTGAAAAAAATGCATTAATTTTGTCACAATTGTTTTCATCTATTAAGAACAAACTGTAAAGTACAGTTTTAATGAATAGCCACAAATTCGCTATTTCTATAGGCCGTTATATAATTCGCGGCTTGTAGAAACACATTTAACTTCAGTGTGACTTTACATTGACATTTTCTTTCCACCAAGCAAATTATATAAAGCTAAACTTCTACATTTTTTTAATAACGGAATGATTTTTGTTTTAGTCTTACATATTTTAGATTATTTGAACATGACCGGACATTGATTTGTTCGGGTTAAGCTACTGGAAGAATGTAACTTCAAATAATGAGATCATTGTGGCATGTGCTTGCAATTCCGAGATAGTATTGAGAAGGTCCGTGTTCTTGAAAGACCGTAACATTTTTAGTTATTAAACTGACGAGTAATTGACAATAACGTAGGACTTAATAGGTATTAATTTGTATATACTTCATAATACTCTAAATTCCTCATAAAATTTCAGTTGATGACGTCTCATAGTTAAGTTATGAAAGACGTTTTGTTGTAAATTGATATGATGAAGGATATTGTACTATTATCGCTCTTTGTCATTTGATACAATGTAACCGATAAGGCGTCAAAACTTACTAAAAAGTGGAAAATACTTTTTTTAAGCCTTAATCAGGAACTGAGACAGGCATTGCAAGTGAAAGAATAACTCCAATGTATCAGTTAATATGATATTTTAGAATCAAAGCAAATATACAGTGATTACATATTCGGCATATCGAACGTAATGGATAAAAATGCGTTGGATATGATAAATGAATAAGAGTCTGAATCTCCCATACAAGTTATTGAAATGAAATTGTAATATAAGAATTACATGATGCTAAGAAACACGAGCTTAAACTGCTAATGTAATTACTGTAAGAACAAATACCTAGGAAAAAATGTAATTGCAAATGTTTGAAACAGTCAAACCCTTTCAGACGAAGCAACAATAATTTCTAAAATTTGGAATGTTTGGACGAGATATTTCTGTAATTTTCCTGACTCTACCAAACCAATCAGTTTTAAGATAGTATCTGACACAAGAGCTTATCAAGTCTAATGTAATCTATGTTTTGGAACGTTTGTCGTCCAGTCAGTAAGTACTGTTTAATTTAAATTCTTCTCCGTCATGTTACTTAAATACCATACTTAGTTGAAGGGTCAATGCATTTTAGACCATTGAAGGTATTCATTTATTGGTGGCACCGTCATATTTAGGATCATAAACTTTAAACTGTTGAAAATGATATATTGCTTCGTCCGTTACTAGTATGTGATGTATGCGAAAAGACAAAATCCAAACTCAAATCAATTGAAATTAACAAAGGATAATATAAATTTGATTTTTTTATTATACATTATAATTGTTCCAATGGGAATGGGCAGATCAATCGGATTTAATGTTTTTGACACACGTAGCTAGATTGTACGTCATAAGGTATGTTAAGAAATCAAGTTAACATTTAATTGGTGTGATATAAATTTTCATTTTGAGATTGTGTTACAGAAAACATCCAATCCCATCTCACTAACGACACTAAGAATGAACGTTTTATATTGACTATTGCTAACTGAGATTCAAGTTCACTCCCATTTTTGACTTTCGCTAGGATTTTTTCAGGTGGTTCTGAATGAAGTTTAAATCCCAGTTCCTGTCTTAACGATCCTTATGTTCGAAAAACTATCTGCGTAAAATCGTTAGCTATAGTGTATTTAGTGGTCACCATCCCTTTTGAAATAAAAAGAACATATTAATTCCTTCAGCAAACGCCTTGATTCTAAAGGTGGAGGATTATAGCAACGGTTATGCATCTAAAGGTGCTCGATAAAGGCTTCCGTGAAAATTGTCTAATACACCAAACATAGAGAAGAGGGATCATTTTAAACTGGCTGATGTTACTTTCGGAGATTCTCTAAATTCTTTAAATACATCTTACAGTGAAATATCAATTTGTTTATTAAAGTTATTCTACGTTGCTGTCAAGTAAGATTGTGATACTGCTACTTTGCCCAGACCCTGTGAGTATATTACAATGAGTTAAGAATGATCGAACCAGACGAAACAGTTATGGAATTATTTTGCGCCGAAGCAATCACATTTATTAATATATGATAACAAAGAAAGGAAAAACGCATTAGCAAAGAAAAATGAATCTAACTTTTTCGTTCTAAAGCTGCATCCCTCATGCGCTTTTCTCTTGACATCTGAAACATAGCCCTAATGGATTTACTTTCAGGACCATCATATCCCGCGTGTTCGGATTTGCTGGTTATAGTCTCTTGGCTTTTAATATATGAAATATCCGATACAAGTAAATAATTTAATTTTTCAGTCAATCTTCGTGCAAAAACACATAAATACTTCCAAGAAACTAAGCTTTTCTTTGCAAACATGCTCGAGGAAAAGAAAAGAATGTAAACATAATGGTAGAGGACGAATTGTAAAATTACCACTAGCCATAAACATAGATGAAGATGAAAGAAAAGTCTATTCCTTCAACCTTTTCATTGCACTGGATCATTTCATTAAGGAAGCTGATATAGTATTGAGAAAAAAAAGTCTTAGATACACTTAATATATATGACGTATAGTTTACTAATTTTAAAATAGTATGGTAATATATCCATTTGGGGTTATACCTAGAATCTAATATAGGATAAGACTGAAGCTTAAGGGGAATTTAAACTTGGACGATGAAGTACTAACATATCAATATAAAATAACATAGTATGCGGCAATCTGGAGGATACATGGAAATTAACAGAAGATACGGGTAAATTGTAATCTACAATAGACCAAAATATATTTAGGAGTTATCGTCTACGTTGTGATTGCTTTCCAAGCATCACCATATCTAATATACAAAAAAACGAAACATCAAAAGCAATTATACTATCACACATATCTGAAAGAGCTGATTATATATATATGAAATGCAGATCAGTCATGATGATGGGGAGATTTTCGATGAGGTATGAAAGGTGAAATTATAACTGCCTTCCACAGATGCTATTACTTGCAACCATGCGAAACGAACGTCTATATTGTATCAGTCACTGCCTATCGCCATGCAATTGATTACACCAGACGAATTAAACGGGTATTAACAGTTTCTTGTCATGACCAAGTTGCAAGGCATTGGATGATATTGATTGGACAAATGTTTAGGCCATTCGACTGACCAAGGGATACATCGTTTTGGCGTACTGAGGGATCCAGGCTTTAGAACAGAAGAATGGCCATGCGGTATGTCATTCTAGCATAGTGATTGATCCTTGATTTTCGACTATTTGAATAAATTAGAAGAAATATAGCAGACGATAACGATACCGATTGTTTAAATAGCCGAATTTATCTTTCATCCATCCATGCAGCGGCGGTGTTTCAATGATTTATAGATAAAGACTCTAAGGGTATAGAAAAGGACGCGCATGAAAAGATTTGCTGATATCATAAAGTAATTCCCTTTTCAATGTCGTTGTGTACAATATATTCAGTTTGGGACTATGGCAGAGTCCATTCATCAATTAAACACGCAGAGGAGAATATTTAAATTCATACATTACTTGAATAGACGTGTATGCCTGAAAATGTGCATATAGGTAAAGGTTTTGTCACAAAAATAACACTACAAATTGTACAATGCAACAGCGACGCTACAAAATGCATCTTGGTTATGATAATGTTGTCCAAAGTTCTGAAATAATTGTTTGATTTACAAATCTGTATTCTCACCATTTGGATGATACCAGCCCTTTCCTTATACACATTTCATAAAAAAATCACTTTTACATTCGTCATCAAAAATAAACAAAACGATATGATTATATCTACAGATAATAATAAATCATACATGATTTGGAAATTATTTTAGAAACTGATATAGAAAAGGTGCATTTAGTTCCTTAACATTTTGTACTAAACTATTTGCCTCGTAGATAGGATTTTTTTTTTGCATTTCAAGTATATAACGGTATTTTTAAAACGGAATGCTGCTCATTTAAACTCAATAATACGTGTCTTTAATACTGCTTTTTTAATATAATATATTTTCAACAGAGAAAGTTAATCCAATCGAATGACTGAAATATTCATACATTTGAGATAATTTTATAATGAAAGCGTATTTACGAAAAGTAACGTTATACAATATTTTACTTAAATAATATACCTTGTTACCGATATTAGGATTTTTAACTTTAAAACGAAAAAGAAAATAAGTGCAGGTTTAGAGAATCGCATTAGTTGGATATTACGTTCGTCACTAAACTATCCTAAACATATTGGATACGGTTATCCCGATGCAATGACTTGATTCATACTTAGCCTTCACAGAATCATTTAATAAAATTTGAGATCGTATTATAAGAAAGATATGTTTATATAGACATATGACGAGACAAAAACAATCGCTGCAATAGGAACTCAAATTGCGGAGGAATTGGTGACTTAGTATCTATTTAGCACGTTCTATTACATGATAAATGTCTGAATGGTACAAAGTATAAAAAGTTATTTATTCATCAGGAAATGTCAGGAAGGACGATAGCGATAGCATGATTATTTGAAACGGGTTTTATTATTTATTTGTACAGTAAAGAAAGGGTTCATTTGGAGTCAGCCGCCCTTGCCTACCGTATTTACTTCAAACGGCTATGTAGATTAAATGTGTTTATCATAGTGTAGTACTCAAACCTAATACGTCTCTCACATATAAGGATTTAAAGTTGTACACAAACAATATACATATATATATTCATATTTGGATAAAGCAGAGAGGGTTCAACTACTTACAGTGAACGAGGAGACAGAGAGAATGAGAGAAAGAGAGAAAAAGAGAGCGAGAGTTGCAGAGAGAGAGAGAGAGAGAGAGAGAGACAGAGAGAGAGACAGAGAGAGACAGAGAGACAGAGAGAGAGAGGAGGATGGAGAGATCACATAATATTTTCCATCATAAATGTAGCTCTCAATTGTGATGATTGATTTGGAGGCAGCTGAATAGGGTAGGTTGGCCTGTAAGCCGTTAAACTAATGCCAGGCTGAATAGTTAGAACTGCTGATAATGGCTAAGTAATTATTACCATGTTACATTCGTTTTATACAGTGGATGCAGCCCTAGGCTAGCGTTTCGGTCAAAGAGGTGGCTACGGGAATAAACTTCAAAGACAGGGCAATATTTTACTTTGAAAATTAAGTCCAACTTTATAAATTAATTGTATTTAATGCATTCATGGACCAATACCTGTGACATCTATGTTACACTAGCGAGCCATTGATGCAAGAATTGATCTGTATGATAGTGTTATGTCATAATATGAAATATAACATGAAGCGGGACTTATCTACAGAGAGAATGTATGTATGTATGTATGTATGTATGTATGTATGTATGTATGTATGTATGCATGCATGCATGCATGCATATATGTATGTATGTACGTACGTACGCATGCAGATAGGTAGGTATGTAGGTACGTATGTATGTAGATAGGTAGGTAGGTAGGAAGGTAGGTACGTAGGAAGGTAGGTATTTTTATACGTACGTACGTACATACGTACGGACGGACGGAATGATGGATATATGTATGTATGCATGTATGTATGTATGTATGTATGTATGTATGTATGTATGTATGTATGTATGTATGTATGTATGTATGTATGTATGTATGTATGTATGTATGTATGTAAGTTTGTTTGTATGTATGTATGTTAACTTTGGAAATGTACTGTTTACAGCTGTTCCAAAAATAACAACACCAGTATTTATATGATAATATTAATTTATATACAGTGTATTCAGATTGTTTGGCTTAACATGTTGGTAACAGATATGTCTTCATGAAAACTATATGTCATGTGATTGTTGCACCTTTTTTAAAAGAACATATGTAGAACAGTATATTTGATAGAATATATTGCCTCATTCAGCACCTGTTATACTGAAAACATTATTTAAGTTTTTGCATAAAATAAAGTTTTTACAGTAGAAAATTTACTCAGAAGTGTATTTCTTACACTTATAAGTTCAATTACAGAGATCGCGTTGATGTTTTCGAGGTTATGAATTGTTACTCGATACACTTAGTTCACAGATAATCTGCTTTTTATCAGAGACATCCACAAGCTTCCACTATCATCTCGTCCCAATGCTCGTGGTGAACACTTGAGTTAACAGTATATACCAATTGTAATGAGGAGAAGTTTGTTGGGACACAGCAAGGTTTGGGGATCTGAGAATTATATCCGTTCATCGTAACCTGAAGATAACTATGTTTTGTAGAATCCAAAACCATCGTTTGCGCCAACGAACATTCACCAGCACAATAATATGCATTATATCCAGGTGGGGCGACAATCCATGTCTGAAATATATAAATAGACGTGTATTAACAGCAGTCACCATTTTTGTATATAAGAAAATATGTAAAGCACGCATTTGAAACTCGGGTCATGGCTAATGTAGACATCAATGAACCACGTAAAACCAAATGAAAACAGTGTTAAATTGATTTTTCACCACGTACGTGCTTGTGCATGAGCAAAAATATGGTACTGTGTACGATATTTGGGTAATTCAAGGAATGGTAATTTTTATTTACTGTAACGTTAATGCTATATATGTTGTAGCTTGTCGATTTGAAACAAAACCACATCATCCTTTAGAGACAAGTGGATTCCAAACACGTCTCCTTATTAAGGTTTAATGAAGTATAGTATATTAATAAGTCTCTTTACAAGGTATATAAGCCTATGATATATAGCTGAACTGTGAGTATGACAAACTCTATCTATCTATCTATCTATCTATCTATCTATCTATCTATCTATCTATCTATCTATCTATCTATCTATCTATCTATCTATCTATCTGTCTGTCTGTCTGTCTGTCTGTCTGTCTGTCTGTTTGTATGTATGTCTGTCTGTATATATATCTGTCTGTCTGTCTGTCTGTATGTATGTCTATCTATCTATCTATCTATCTATCTATCTATCTATCTATCTATCTATCTATCTATCTATCTATCTCTCTCTCTTTCTCTCTCTCTCTACATATATATATATATATATATATATATATATATATATATATATATATATATATATATATATATATATATATATATATATATTTGCATGCAATAATCAATATATAAATTTCTGATATTTAAATGAACTAATCATTAGAAATGGAAACACTTACATTCCATCCTATCTTTGTGAAATTTACATACATATCGTGTCTTTGGCATTCCGACCCTGCAGGCTGCTGGCCAGCCGAATGTCTACCTGTTAAAGTAATATGTTCCGAAACGTTTGATTCGTCAATAATAATAATTACAAAAAAGAAAGCGAAACACAAAGAACAAATAATAACTAAACGTCTCATTTGAATATACATTATATACTATTTCTTCTCGGCAGTCTTGAACTCGCAATTCCCCATTTCGTTATTACACATTCTCAATCTGAGATAACTGTTTATATTTGTTTGGTTAATGGTGCATATGATGAGGTAATCAATTTGGTAGTGATATATTTGGTGGGCTTATCTAACTAGGTCATTTTATATATGTCGTTATGATGTGCTGTCCCGCGTTCACTTGTGATAAGTGTATTGCCTACGTTTACTTAGTGAAGCAGTTTCAAATAACACTAACTATTTATGCCGACATACAGCTAACACAATTATTATATACCGCAGTATAAATGTAAGGCTAAATTACTATACATTTCTGGTACAATATACTTTACACACTTGCAACGATTATTTTTTCTACCCATGAGGAAATTCTCCCAAGGATGAAAATGAGATTTCGATAGTCATTTTATAAGACAAGTAATCTGAATTTTTTTGCCGCTTAGATACCTATCGATCTACACACTCTACTAATAATATTTCATTATGTTATCTTGTTTTATTAGTATAATACTTTCTATATTATATCGTGATTGTTCTTTGCAGTAATGGATATTATTGATTGGAATATAAACGGACAATAACACGAAATATTATAAATATCTATAGTAATAATTGCCTGACGTGCCACTGTAGAGAAGGAAAGAAATCTCCTATACATTGTGTTACTGTCTTTTATTATTTCATTATTTTTTTTACATGCATTTATCTTTTTATTTTTATTTTATTTATTTATTCTAAACCGTTATGTCTTATTTCTCATTTCTATATGCATGTGCACTGATCGTCATAGAAAGGCAACTATTCATATCAAAGTGTGTGTGTTATGTGGATTTTTCAATTAGGTTTAACAAATGTTCTGTCATTTCATTGCAATGTCTCCAGTGTTGCTCGTTATGGTGATATATATCAATAGGGCATCTATCCAACAACTTGTGTCTTGAGGACGATCAGTCCCAACACTAACCTTTTAACGTTGCGGCAAGCTGGGCAGCTATTAATGCCATTTTATAAGTCCTTAAATGATTATCCATCCATGAGCCACCATTTGCAATTATTTAGCTATTTAATCCTTACGTTGCTGACGTTCATGGTGGTATTTAAAGTACTAGCATTCACAGGTTCTTCATATCACATAATATATAGCTGTTTGACATAAAACCTTCGCCAAACATAAAATATCTCAACGTTCGTTTTAGCGGCATTTATTTTATTTTATTTTTCAGGTTTCACGCAGCTGTCAAAAGCGATTGTTTACATTTTGCATCCAAACTATTAAAGCATTCTGACTCCCAGGTAAGTAAGTGTAAGTGCATTACCCAGAGTAATTGAATATATTGGCCTAACAAACGAAGCTGAAAGAAGAACGAATATGGGCTCATTATATGGTGAAATCAACCTATATTAATATCAAAAGCTACACATGGTTGTCAAATTATTACTTGTCATTACGGCTGTTAATACAATCTATAAGATTTTCCTTAACTGCTCTAAAGAGTCAGGTCCGGGATATGTTTATATGACATTAACGCATGAAAAGCACTATCATCGTAGAACATATAAATAATTATTTATATGAATATAGTAAATGTAATGTCATTACAACGTGTGAAAGTAGAAATTATACAGTGATATGCGATGAAACGGCACATATTTACATTAATTTACAGTGATCAGTACAGAAATGTTAAATGAATATAAAGCATTTATTGATATGAAAGAAGTGAGGTGTTTACGGTGACCTGAATAACACGGCAAATATATATATATATATATATATATATATATATATATATATATATATATATATATATATATATATATATATATATATATATATATATATATATAAAGAAATATATAATGCATGTACAGTGATCGGAAAAGAAAGGCAGATGTTGATCTGAAAGTAGAATGTGCAGGGTGATTCGCGAACAAATATGAGGTAAAGCCTGCATCATATTTGTCCCTATATGTAGACTTTAATATTTACCAGCTTTGAGGCATAACTATGTTTTTGCTTGCTTTAAAGAAATCCAGAGTTTATTTTGTATCATTGTTAGTAATGTTTTAAGCTCTTGTGCATCGTTCTATGTTGGGACTTAGATAATACTCGCATTATTAGCAGCTGTACATATGAGAATATAGATGAAACAAAAAACAAACAAAGAAGGAAATAAAAAAAGTAAAATTAATTTTAAGTTTAAAGTGAATGGCTGTATATGGAACATAAAATCTAATGGCATTTTGTTGTCAACAAAGGTGGAGAATGGAGTTATTTTAACAGACTTTAGTATATAAACTAAATATATAGTTTCACCAAAAATTACTAACTGTCTTATACCACCTGCAAAAGTAAGAAATGGTTAGGTATACATTTGCGTGATATAATATACGGTCGACTGAGTTTTGGAGACATTTTTTATTAATTGAGCAGCCGAGATAATCCCTAGAACATTTTATTAAAGAGTCCTTGGATTCGTTTTTCTAAATTCAGTAGGACTATACATTGGCATTCTCAAGCTACCATACAAAGAAAATATTAAGCCACACTGGTGCAATTCGTCTTAATAACGGAATGATTTATGTTTTGGTATTACATATTTTAGATTATTTGATGGAGATCTGACATAGGATGGTCTGGTTTACACTAATGGGATAATGTAATTTAAAATGGAGCGCAGTATGTAATGTGTTGCTTATCCGAGATAGTATTGAGGAGGTCACGTTTCTTGAACGAACGTAACAGTGTTAGTTATTTAATTAACTTTTATTTAATGTGCACTTACTTAGGGCTTTCATAAACTGAAAAGAGACTTTTTTCTTTACACTTCATAATACTCTAAATTCCTGTCACAATTTCATTGTGATGACTTTTCGTTATTAAATTGCTTGTTAAGTCATAAACGTTTTATTGTTGTAAATTTATTTTATTCTGGATATTTTATATTCTCACCTTTTTGATTTGATACAGTGAAACCAGCAAACAGTCACAATTTCAAAAAAGTGGTAAACTTTATTTTAAACCAATCCACTAACGACGGATGAATTACTTCAATGTTTTTAGTTTAATTGATATTTCCGAATCAGAGCTATTTATCTTAATGTAATAAATATACACTGATTACATATTTGACATAAAGAACGTTATTAATAAAAATGCCTTGGGTATTATTAATGAGTAAAAAACTGAATCTCCATACAAGTTACGGAATTCAAATTAAAAAAGAAGAATTAAATGGTGCTAAGAAACCTTTGCTTCAAAGTTTATTTTATAGAAATAAGGAAGAGAGAGAGAGAGAGAGAGAGAGAGAGAGAGAGAGAGAGAGAGAGAGAGAGAGAGAGAAAGATAGAGAGAGAGAGAATTTTTAAAGAAAAGTAAACGAAACTGAAAATTAAAGAGATGCATAGTTCCATTTGCAAATGTTTGAAATAATCAAAATCTTTTAGACGAAACAAGGATCTTCTTTAAAATATGAACGTTATGTAAACATTTATAAACAAATTTGTGGAAGAGATCTGTATGAAATATTTCGTGATTCGACAAATCCAATCCCTCTAAAAAAATATTATCTGACACATGAGGTTCTTAGGACTTTTGTAGTCCATATTTTCTGAACGTCTTTTGTTCAGTTAGAATGCCCTGTTATATTATAATTCCTCTGATTCATGTTACTTGAACACCGTGCTTAGTTAAGTGCCAAATAATATTGATGATTCTATATTGCTTGTTACTATCGATGATTCAAGTAAACCACCATTTATGACTTTCATTTGGATTACTTCGGGTGGACCTGTATGATTTATAAATCTCAGCTCATTTCTTTACGATCAAGATGTTCGAAACAATATCTGAGTGACATGTTTAGGAACAGTTGTTGTATTGCCTAATGGATATATACGAAAATAATAATAATTACTTCAGCAAGTGTGACTGAACAAGCCGTGCCTCTGAAGGTGGAGGATTATAGCAATGTTTACGCCGCTATAGTTACTGTCAGGTGGCTTTCGTGAAAAATGTGTAATACACCAAATATATATAGAGAATGGATGATTTTAAATTGGCTGATTTTAGTTGCAATAATTCTATATGTTCTTTAAATATTTCTTACAGTGAAATATCAATTATTTGATTAAAGCCAGAGGTTATAATCCGTTACAGTCAAGCAAGATGGTGATGCCGCGTTCTGCTTCATTACCTAGACCGCACGCATATATTACAATGAATTAAGAATTATTCCAGCCAGAAAAAATAAAACAATTCTGTAATTATTTTATGCCGAAGCAGCCACAATTATTAAAATATGATAAAAAGATGGGAAGAACGCATAAACAAAGAAACAAACTAATCCTACGTTTTCGTTCTGAAGATGCATATCTCATGAACTCTTCTTTTGACATCTGAAACAAGTCACTCATCGAATCTTGTTTACTTTCAGGACCATCATTTTCAACATGCACGGATTTGCCGGGTGTAGTATCTTGACCTGTGAAACGCTATATACAAATAAATTATTGAATTTGTCAGTCAATCTTCGAATTGTCAGTTTAAGTATATCTCCTTGCGAAACACGTACTAACGCTCTCTGTCTGTCTGTATGTCTGTCTGTCTCTCTCTCTCTCTCTCTCTCTCTCTCTCTCTCTCTCTCTCTCTCTCTCTCTCTCTCTCTCTCTCTCTCTCTCTATATATATGAAACCGTTACATTGCACTTGATTAATGCACTAAGCAAGTTGACATAGTATTAAAAAAAAGAACTTAAATACACAAACTTTAAATATATATATATATATATATATATATATATATATATATATATATATATATATATATATATATATATATATATATATATATAAAAGAAACCGATATTTATATCAAGTATATTTTACTAGCTTTAACATAGTCCGGTAAAATATAAATTTGGGGTAATGCCTATAATTAAATATATGATAAGACTCACTCATAAGGGAAATTTAACCTTGGTCATGGAAGGACTATAATATCGTGGAAAGTAACATAGTATGCGGTTGTCTTGAGTATAACGTGAATTTAACAGAAATGTTAATATTTCTTAAGGGTTATATGATCTGTCAGGACCTTAAGTGTCAAGTTTAATCTATTATAGACCAAAACTTCGTTTAGCATCTACGTTTTGATAACTTTCCAAACACAATCATCTCTAATATACAACGAAACGAAACACAGTTTCATACCAAAAGCAAATATACTGTCATTCACAGATGAAAGATCTGTTTACATAAACACTAATATACTTTCTCATATGCACGCTCAAAAAGACAGAACAATGTGTAATTGTTTGTAATGTGAACTTGTAGACATAGACATACGGAACATATACAACAAGAAAAATACAATCAGACAGATGGATTGGCAAATTTGATTCCTATCTCTCATTTATATAGATATGGTCTGACCTATCACTGCTCTCATCCTCTTTTAATCGTTCGTATTATAATTCTAACTTGGATCAATATTCAATAGTTACAGTATGTTTTCCTTAGCCCTATTGCTTAGGTATGCGTAGCTTAACATGATTTGTTATGTTATTTTATCTTAAAAGTGCCAACATATTAAAGTCAGGATTTGAATCTAAAAGTCTTTCAAATTGTAATCGAGTTCTTGATCATGTTTATGAAATATACAAATAACCTCATTTGAAGTCAATATTTAGCCCAAAGTTGTAAGATATTGCTACCAAGCAACAAACTTCACAGAACAGTGAATTTCCATAATGAGTATCATAAAAATCAAAGTGTAGAGATACTATGCATCGTCAGATTTGAACAACTCTTATGGGAGTAGATTAAAAAAAACCGACGAAACAAATTATAAACTGTACCTTTACAGAATTATACCTACATAAGCATTTAATGTCATAAATAAATATGGGGGAATAATTCTAATTCCGGAAATTCTAGGTATGGCTAGTATTGTGTCACGTGACCACGTGATATGCTTTCTCATCAACACCCGGAATAGTGGTATCTTCCGCGCAATATAATCACTACGGGCCTATGATATTGAATGTATAAACATTACAGCCTAAACAAAATTTGTATAGAATGACATACATAAGAGGAATGTTTTTTTTATTTTTGGTCTCCTCTAAATAAAACAATGGTCCATCTCGTCGTGAAAGCAATTGAGTCATAAGCCAAATTTTCATGATTTTACTTACAAATAAATATATGTCAAAGAAAGCATATGACATATGAATATAATGACAAGAAGTTTTTTGATAGTAAATCAAAAACCTTGAAGTGATGAAATGGATGTAGGTTGGTGTATTACTCTTTAAGCTTGGAATCGGGACTCAGTTTATACGGATATAAAATGGTGACAACAATATATCATCTCTTCATGAGGATGAGAATGTTATATATATATATATATATATATATATATATATATATATATATATATATACAAAATGACAGGTCATGCGGTAGATCATTCTAGCATTCTGATTGATCAAAAGTTATAGAATACCTAACTCGTAAGTTAGTTGAGGATAACGATACATATTGTTTGACTAGCTGAATTGTTCTTTGATCTTGCCATGCAGACAATGTATTTCAATTATTAAGAAGTAAAGACTCAAAGCGTGTAGGTAACGAAGCGCATATAAAGCTATGCTGATATCATAATGTAATTCCTTTTGAAATATAAATTAGGAACAATATACACATTCACTCTGTGTCTATGGACAGATTATTATTTACAATGCAGGATCACAGAAGCAATTAGACACGATGAGCAGAATATTGAATTCAGACTTTATGATGTAATATGTGCAAATAGGTAAGGTTTGTGCCAATAAACAACACTACTAATTGTACAATGCGTCCTCAACGCTAATGTATACATATTCGTTATTATAATGTTGTCCTTTTCCTGGAAAAATGGTTTGGTGTTCAAATCTTATACTCACCAGTAATGTACACTTTGGGCAGTGGTCCACGGTTTAACCCTAGACGTCTCAATATTTCATACTTTGAATCATCGTTTGTCATTTCTGGCAGTTGCTTTTCATCAAATATATCTTCCAGTCCATTGTCGACTTTGTGAACTACCGATTCACACGAAAACTCTTTGTACAAGTGTGACATTAAGAACAGGCTAAAGATAAATATGCACGTTAGAGATTTGACCGTATGCATCGTAACCTATTTACTATCACCTATTTGGTATTAAGATAAACTATTAAATATAAATTACTTTTTCAACTGCGTCAGGTTTCTGCAATACTGCTCAGGTTTCTAACTGTCCGAGGATGAAGAAACCTCAATTTATATCGATGTTTGAAAGCGTATCACAAGGGAATGACCAGTAAATGAAGCTTGGAAACGGAGATTGACTCTCTGTTTGAATCAGACCTTTGTCCAACGGTTATTTTTGTCAGGTTCTGTACTCGGTATGGCTAGGTCCCGATTGTATAGATGTCCAAATGAAGAAGTTTTGAAGTAGTGTTTTAGAACCATACGTTAGAAATAGCCTTTGAATAATTGTGACACACCAACATCACTTTGCAATTTACAAAGGTGCTTAGGATAATTCAACATGAAACATTAATTCTACTCCCACTTCTAAATGAATACATAAATTCAAAATGTCTCGTGATGAAAGGCCGATTTTGAGTTGCTTATGTATTTTTCGGGTAACACTAGAGCCTCAGAATCTTTACACTTATGTTCATATGTTAGATGATATTAATGGGATAAAGTAAGGGATAAGATAGACTTTGGAAAACTCATCCTCAAACCAGCACAACAAATGTCATTTGGATGAAACCTTCCATTTCATTCTACACATTTCATAAACAAACCTTCTTTTTACATTTCTCACCAACAATATACAAAATTATATGATTATATCTATATAATACAAAAGTATATTTATAAATCATTTGGTAAATTATTTCAGGTAATGATATAAAAATGGTACATTTAAAATTCATACAACATTTAGTTCCTTGACATTTTTTACCAAAATATTTGCCTCGTAGATACGAAATGTATCTTTGCAATTTAAATATATAACTTTGTTTGAAAACGTACTGCTACTAATTAAAACTCAATCACAAGTTTATTTTTCTACTTTGTTTTTAATGTAACAAAATTTTAATGGAGAAATTTATGCAAATCTATTGACTGAAATATTGATACCTTTCAGATAATTTTATAATAAATGTGTATATATGAAAAGTTACATAATACAATATTACGGTCAAACAATACACCTTGTTTCCTATAATAGGGTGTTCAAACTTTAAAAAGAAAACAGGTGCACGTTTACAGAATCACATTAGTCCGAGATTACTTTTGTCACTCAACTATCCTAAAAATATTGGATAAAGTTACGCCGAAGTTTTGACTCGATTCATAAATAGCCTTAAGAGAATCATTGTATACAATTGGAGATCGTTGTATAAGAAAGCTGTCTTTATATTCATATTACGAAACACATTTATTCGCTGAAATAGAAACGCAACTTGCGATGACTTGGTGTTGTACTATTTCTATAGCTCGTTCTACTACATAAATAATGTATTCATGGTACAAAATAATAAAAGATCTTTATTCAAGAGGAAAACATCAGGAAGGATGAGAACGATTGCAATATATTTCAATTGGTTTTAATTATTGATCTCAACAGTAAAGAATGGTTTCATTTTGAATCAACCGCTACTTGCTGACTGTATTTACCTAACACTGCTATATAGATTATACTTGTCTATCATATTATAATACTCAAACCTAATACGTCTCTCAGATATAATGATGTAAACTAGTACAAAAACAAGATGTATATGTATATATATATTAATTACATTTAACCAGTTAACCAGGGGAGAGACAGACAGACATACAGAGAGACAGAGTCGCATATCTCGACTATAGCTTAATGGAAGTGTACAAGTTAGAATGATTGAAACGATATCAGAATATTTTGCTTGATGTCTCATTCAACTTATTCAAACGCTTGTATAATGAAGTCATTGATGACGTCTACATGTATAGTGTGGTACTCAAACCTAATACAGAGAGAGAGAGAGAGAGAGAGAGAGAGAGAGAGAGAGAGAGAGAGAGAGAGAGAGAGAGAGAGAGAGAGAGAGAGAGAGAGACTGAGAGAGAGATAGAGAGAGAGAGAGAGAGAGGGACTGAGAGAGAGAGAGAGAGAGAATGTGTCGCATACCTCGAATAAAGTCTGTTGCAAGTTTGAGTAATCGGAATTGAATTCATCCAAATGGTGTTGGCACATTCGACGATCGAGTTAAATCGCTCAGACGATTTTTATCGTTTTGGAATAAATTATTGATCGAGACAAATAAGTAAAGTGTATTGCGGATATTTTGTTCGTTACGTGTGATATATGATACTACGATATATTACTTATATGGGTCTGGAATTGTTTTAATGCTTGTCCCTGTTCTGATATATTATATTTTAATGCATGCATTGATGTTTAATATTTTTTATTTCCGTTTGGTAACGATAACCACACTATCAAGGAAAATATACCACTTATTAACCGATGCTCACCATAGCTGTGTCAATTGTGATGTTGGTTTAAGAGAAACACAATAACCCTAAGTATGGGTTGAGGCAGCGGTCCGCTGAGCAAGAAAGCAGGAAATGAACCAGACCTGGTACCAAAAGTCCCAACCAAAGTTTATTACCGGTACTGACCAAGTTCGGACCTTAACTCCAGGTGCCAAAGATAATCAACGTGTGTAAGGGTGGTATGTCGTGCAAAGTAAGGTCCAAATGGTCATTACTCTGTCAAAAAAATTGACTTTTCAACATTAAAATATTTTTCCCCCTAGGTATATACTAAAAAGTCTCATTATGTTTCACCACCTGTATGTGTGTATTTTTGTGTCTCTATCTATGTATATATGTATCTATCTACGTATCTATCTCTCTATTTATATATGTATGTAAGTCTCCTTCGGTTTCTTACTCTGTCCTTGTGTTTCTGTTTTATTGTGTATATTTATGTCTTTATCTATGTAAATACGTATGTATGTATGTATGTATGTATGTATGTATGTATGTATGTATGTATGTATGTATGTATGTATGTATGTATGTATGTATGTATGTATGTATGTATGTATGTATGTATGCTGCATGTATCTTTCTATATATTTCTCTCTCTCTTTCTATCTATCTATCTATCTATCTATCTATCTATCTATCTATCTATCTATCTGTCTATCTGTCTATCTATCTATCTATCTATCTATCTATCTATCTATCTATCTATCTATCTATCTATCTATCTATCTATCTATCTATCTATCTAATGGGTATTAGTAGATGTCTTCAGACACAATTTATTATTTTGACCTTCGGAAGGTATATATTTTAAAAGCATTTTACGTGTATCCATAGAAATTAGTTAGGTCATGACTAGGTGATTATCAGCATGTAACAATCGCTTCATAAAGTCGATGCAGCCCCAGGCTAATGCTTCTATTAACTAGGTGCCGATGTGAATAAACCTCAACTGTAACTAATTTGCAATACAGGGTATATATTACATAGAAATGTCTTCGCCACTCTTGAAATTAATTTTATTATTTTGAATGTATAGACTAAAGAATTACACATGTATGTTACAAAATATAGGAAGTGATGGAAGAATTGATCGTTTGATAGTGTTGTGTGACATTCTCGTGACATTCATTTTCAACCAACATTTCTCTTCACAAGGCAAAACATTGGCTTGTTGATTACAATAGCTAGAATCGAATGGAAAAAGTAGCATACCAATTAAATTTCTTCTGATATTCGAATAATTTCACTTAAGGCCAACAATTTTATCAGTGTGACTATGTATATAAGGGGTTCAGAACGGCAAAGATACAAATTATACTGTAATAAGGCATTCCAATTAAAGAGCACTACAAAACATTTAGTCACACAAACATACATTTCAAAAAGTTAAGTTCATGTTCGAGATTATTGCTGTTGGTCTATCGAGTTTGTTTAGAGGCTAGAGTGTTACTTATGATATTACAGTTTTAAAAAAGTGCGATTTATACATGTAAAAGTAAAATGCTTTGCACAATATGGAATTCAACAAACTATGAGTGGGAGAAAGCCTGTATGATTTTAATGTTTTGTAATGAATAGTCGAGATTATTTTAACTGTGTAAGATTTGTAGCAACAATAAATGCATATAAGCAAAATGGAAAACGAACTAGACTGTTAGCACAGACGGTTTACGAAAGATAATTTCTGCATACGTGAGAGAGATCGCACATATTGATTCCTATCACGAATGCAACACTCAATGCGATGATTGATCTGGATGCAATTGCATTGGGTTTGTAGGCCTGTAAGCCTTTAAACTCAGGCTGAAAATATTATAAAGCTGAGTATATGTATTTTGAGGATGCCTACGTGATGATTATCATTTTGGAAAAACTTCAGATATTTGATGCAACCCTAGGTTAGTGTTTGCTTCGAAGAGGTTCAAATAAGTGTAAATGTCAAAAATACATAGTTGTTAAATGTGTCAGTTCATTTATTACTTTAATCCCAACTCTTTAAATGTATTTTATTTAGTGCATGCATGGACAAGGCTTTATCCACGTTTTTTCCACAATATAGCTATTAGTGCTCTAATTGATCTTTTGATAACGTCTTTTTCATAACATTCTCTAGATTTATTAGTTAAACCAATTTTACCTTGTCAAACAATTACGGACATGGTCTCGGCTTACGTTGTTAAGTTTGCTTTTTAGCAACACATGTTAAATGTGGATAAGATGATAACGTGAACCATTCATATATACTGTAGCAAAATAGTATGTCATATCAGTACAAATACTAAATTTGGATGCCGCTTCTTAGTGTTCTTATGTGAATGTTTTATTACAAGAAATTTTAAACAGTTCAAAACACGTGTTTTGATATTTTCGTGCATAGACTGTTTTTCCAAGGCTATAATATAGGAATCTAATTATTTTTTTGATGACCTACATGATAAACCATAAATGGTGGGTCTAATGCTAGCTATTAACCACGTTTCTCATACAAAATGTATAGATCTATATAGGTAATTATCTCGATGTTTCTTTGATGCAATTTGGAGTTTTCGGCTATAGGCCACATCCTATTTATACAATATCGAAAAAAAAAATCTTCGGGGTCAAAAGCATGTATGTTACAATTTGGATTATATTCAGATCTGAAGACATCGGGCATATAATTCTGAACACACTTATCATACCGGCAGTATAACGGGGTGCACATAGAAAGATAAAGTGCATCTAGACTATCTGAAGATTACGCGAATGACGTTTGAAGTAATGCATGAAATTCATTTCAAATCAGCTGGTGTTTTTATTTCAAGACTATTGAATACTTTCAGATGTAATCTTTGATTTCAAGTTGACAACAATCGCGTCTTTGCAACACTAGTAAGACAATACAACATCATGATAATTGTTGTTCGCTTGGCTTGAAGAACCACTGGCTCCAATGATTCCTAGATCATTAATCAAAACATGAAGTGAAGGAAAGCATTGAATTTCGCATCATTAATGACATTCACAATTTGTCCTAGTTTTGGTATTTAAATGGAGACCTTTGCAATATTTAAGAAGAAGAAGAAGAACAACAGCAACAACAAAACAAGTAGCTGCAGCAACTGGAAAAGCAGCCGCAGAAGGAGAATAAGATGAAGAAGAAAAAGAAGAAGAAGAAGAAGAACAAGAAGAACAAGAAGACAATGATGATGATGATGATGATGAAGAAGAAGAAGAAGAAGAAGAAGAAGAAGAAGAAGAAGAAGAAGAAGAAGAAGAAGAAGAAGAAGAAGAAGAATAAGAAGAAGAAGAAGAAGAAGAAAAAGAAAGAGGAAGAAGAAGACGAAGAAGAAGTAGAAGAAAAAGAAGTAGAATGAGAGGAAAAAGAAACAGAAGAAAGAAAAGAAGAAGAAGTAGTAGAAGAAGAAGAAGAAGAAGAAGAAGAAGAAGAATAAGAATTAGAAGAAGGAGAAGAAGAAGAAGAGGAAGAAGATAATGTGAAATAAAAAAAAGAATAAAAAGAAGAAAAAGAGGAATTTTGTATTATTATATGTTTTAACTACAAGAAAAACGACGATTGCTATGTTTAGGCTATGGAGGATTATTTTTTAATTTGTGAACCCCTGTAACGATGAGTACACCTATATTTCCCAATACGATTGAAGGTTCATGATAGATAAATAGAAGTTTGAGCCGTTTGGATTTCCAGGTAGGTGTGTAGTCAAAAACTGAATCAAATTAACAATAAATCGCACGATATAATTCAAAATAATTACTTACTAGCGTGGTCAAAATGCAATTGTTCACATTAGTGCTTCTTATATCATATACATATATATTTCCGATGTAGACAAACTAGAGAGGGTTGAACTAAAGTACAGTTAACAAGGAGAGAGAGAGTGAGAGAGAGAGAGAGAGAGAGAGAGAGAGGGAGAGAGAGAGAGAGAGAGAGAGAGAGAGAGAGAGAGAGAGAGAGAGAGAGAGAGAGAGAGAGAGAGAGTCGCATACCTCGAATATAGTCTATTGCAAGTTGGAGTAATTGGAATTCATCCAAATGGTGTTGGCACACTCGACGATCGAGTTATATCGCTCATTCGATTCTTAAGGTTTTGGAATAAATTGTTGATCGAGACAAATAAGTAAAGTGTCTTGCGGAGATTTTGTCAGTTACCTGTGATATATCATACTAATATATTTTACTTATATGGGACTGGTATTGTTTTAATGCATACCCCTGTTCTGATATATTATATTTTAATGCATCTATTAATGTTTAATATTTTTTATTTCCGTTTGGTAACGATCACCACACTATCAAGGAAAATTTACCATTTATTAACCGATGTGCACCATAGTTGTGTTTCTTGTGATGCTGGTGTAAGAAAAACAAAAATAACCCTAGGTGTGGGTTGAGCAAGAGAGCAGGCAATGAACCCGACTAAGTAAGTATGGGTTGAGGCAGCGGTCCGCTGAGCAAGATAGCACGAAATGAACCATACCTGGTACCAAGAGTCCCAGCCCAAGTCTATTACCGCTACTGACCAAGTTCGTTCCTTAACTCCAGGTGACGAAGATCATCAACGTGTGAAAGTTTTGTGTGTCGTGCAAAGTAAGATCCAAATGGTCATTACTCTAACAAAAATTTGACTTTTCTACATTAAACTATTTTTTCCCTCTAGGTAGATACTAAAAAGTCTCATGATGTTTCTCTCCCTGTCTGTTAGTATGTTTGTGTCTCTATCTATGTATATATGTATCTATCTACTATTAATTTCTCTATTTATATATGTATGTAAGTCTCCTTTGGTTTTTTTCTCTATCCTTGTGTTTCTGTTTTATTGTGTATATTTATCTCTTTATCTATGTATATAGGTATGTATGTATGTATGTATGTATGTATGTATGTATGTATGTATGTATGTATGTATGTTTCTATGTATGTATGTATGTATGTATGTATGTATGTATGTATGTATGTATGTATGTATGTATGTATGTATGTATGTATGTATGTATGTATGTATGTATGTATGTATGTATGTATGTATGTATATATGGATGGATGGATGGATGGATGGATGTATGTATGTATGTGTGTGTGTGTGTGTGTGTGTGTGTGTGTGTGTGTGTGTGTGTGTGTGTGTGTGTGTGTGTGTGTGTGTGTGTGTGTGTGTTATGCACTCGGATTTACTACATTGTGGACACTGATCCAAAGTATAGACCTTCGTTGTGGACACAGTTTACATGGTGGACACTACATCTTGGTGTCCACAAGGTACACACCTGTAAATTATCATTTTGGTTCACGTACATGATTTTAAAACCAAAAGAGCAAACCAACGTTGTGAACCATATCCCGCCATAAGTGTGTATCTTGGCACGCTCCCGCGCAGCATCCAGTTTGTGTGAACCCCACCTCACATACACACATTGCGGTTTGCGCATGTCATCGCCATTCGATATCACGATCTCTCACTTCTTATGGGTATTCTCGCAATATCTATAGTCGTCATTTTAATAAATGTTTAATCTCAGTATACTTTGGAAATGCTTGCAAACTCTTATATTTACTTACTACCATTTGCCCCTGTCCAGTGAATCATTTCATAGAATGGAAAAACGAACTCCACATGATTGCACTGTATACAAGAAGTACACACGAAATGATTCGGTAGATACAATGCAAAATTATAATAATAAAATATTCTATTGAGTGAGCGATTTAACTGGATCGTCGAGGGTGCCAACACCATTTGGTTGAATTCGAATTACTCCAACTTGCAACAGACTATATTCGAGGTATGCGACACTCTCTCTCTCTCTCTCTCTCTCTCTCTCTCTCTCTCTCTCTCTCTCTCTCTCTCTCTCTCTCTCTCTCTCTCTCTAGACTATACAAATTGCAACAATCTGTATACTTGTAAATTAACCACTAGACAATGTATTTGTACTTACTGTATAGTTTGACAACATGGATATAATGTAATAAATATAGAGTATACGCATTTGACAGCACCCCGTTTAAGCAAATCTTGGATTTGTGTGATTATCGGGATTTGGCACCAAGAAAAAATTCCTAGCCCAAAATAATTGGCCAATTACTAGGAGCAAATGTCACGGAATCGAGTGTTAGTGAATTTGAACAATGCCATGATTCGCTAGTAGTGAATTCAGGTCCAATCCGAATGACTGTCCCTGGTTTTGTAGCATAGTCCATATTACAATCTAGTGGCATATATAGTGTTGTGGTTGAGATGGCAGTATTTACGGTAGGAAATATGTAAATTACTCAATGGAATCAATAAGTAGGGACTTGGTAGATACCGTTTATGTGTCCATAGTTGAAAATATATACATTTATGTTGGTGTAATGCGCCGGTTAAATCGTGTATTGACTGGCTTAAGGTGGTGTAGTGAAATAGTTCCCAATGAAAAAGGGGTACATGGCATAACCGGGTAGCGGTACGGAAATCTGATGATTATGAAGAAAAACCAGGCAAATGTACGTTTGATGGACTTATGGCAAATTGTTTAATCTGTGTTCTTGACTTGATTAGAGTAAAATTTAGCATAAAAAAACAGACATGTCTGGCTTTCCAATTTCCAACTTAAATTGTACGGAAGTCTTTGGAAGATTATGGAAAACATATGACTTGCAGCTGGATTCGCTCTAGGGTTTGAAACCGCTCGGTCAAGTGAGACCCCTGTACGTGTAACAATACGTTCATAAAGCACTACGAAATTATTTATTTCAACACGAATAACGCTTAATTTCATCACATACAAAACTGATTTTTTTCTTCTTTTCCACTCGCTTGCTCCCTCTATCCCGACCTTTACCATTCATGTCAAATTGTGTGCTATTCTTCGTAAAAAACACTACCTGTAATTGTGATAAAAGTAATCGGTTCATAAAAGATGTATAGCTTCGTCGAAAAAGCTAACTTTTCCAAAAGATTTTTTCTTCTCGAAAGATAGCGCTAAGTCAGTGACATGAATGGTCATATATTAAAATAATATTATAATAGACCTATGTTCATCCGACTTGTTGACACATGGTTCACAATTGGTTACACAATAATAAGAAACACACACACAGCATTATGAACACCGTGTCCATAACTACAATATCATGTCCACAATGTCGCGACGATGACAATCAATAATGCATTTAGTGTACTGTGTATAAAACATATGTTGGTAAAATCATCACCAATAGAGAATATTTTCACCTTATTTAGCTTGTATGTCATGGTTTAAATGATTATTTAAGGATGTATCCATAGCCCGGTCCCTAGTCGGATGGTTCACAAGTATAGCAATCCGCGTATGTGTGTGTGTGTGTGTGTGTGTGTGCGTGTGTATTTATGTGTGATATGTAATATGCTTTCATCAGGCCGTCAAGTACTAACACTTACATTTTCATTTTGGGGCGAGCTGGGCAGTTATTAATACCATTTTGATAAGTCTATTGGATGACATTGCAGGGATGTTTGTGCAGTTATTTGCACAATGTTATTAACCAAATTACAACTTGTTATTGCTTTATTTTCATATAAATTAGTGCCCATTATAAACATCACATCTTGTGAGATCTTCCATTTCACATGAAAACGTACATATGTAGGTGATATATACAATTAAGATGCTTTACATTTAAGTCTTTGTTTTTAATACGCGAAGCTTCCCATGCATGCGTTCTTCTGAAAAAATGCATTAATTGTGTCACAATTGTTTTCATCTATTAAGAACAAACTGTAAAGTACAGTTTTAATGAATAGCCACAAATTCGCTAATTCTACATTTTTTTTAATAAAGGAATGATTTTTGTTTTAGTCTTACATATTTTAGATTATTTGAAGATGACCGGACATTGATTTGTTCGGGTTAAGCTACTGGGAAAATGTAACTTCAAATAATGAGAGCATTGTGTCATGTGCTTGCAATTTCCAGATAGTATTGAGAAGGTCCGTGTTCTTGAAAGACCGTAACATTTTTAGTTATTAAACTGACGAGTAATTGACAATAACGTAGGACTTAATAGGTATTAATTTGTATATACTTCATAATACTCTAAATTCCTCATACAATTTCAGTTGATGACGTCTCATAGTTAAGTTATGAAAGACGTTTTGTTATAAATTGATATGATGAAGGATATTTTACTATTATCGACCTTTGTCATTTGATACAATGTAACCGATAAGCCGTCAAAACTTACTAAAAAGTGGAAAATACTTTTTTAAGCCTTAATCAGGAACCGAGACAGGCATTGCAAGTGAAAGAATAACTCCAATGTATCAGTTAATATGATATTTTAGAATCAAAGCAAATATACAGTGATTACATATTCAGCATATCGAACGTTATGGATAAAAATGCGTTGGCTATGATAAATGAATAAGATTCTGAATCTCCCATACAAGTTATTGAAATGAAATTGTAATATAAGAATTACATGATGCTAAGAAACGCGAGCTTAAACTGCTAATGTAATTACTGTAAGAACAAATACCTAGGAAAAAATGTAATTGCAAATGTTTGAAACTGTCGAAACCTTTCAGACGAAGCAACGATAATTTCTAAAATTTGGAATGTTTGGACGAGATATTTCTGTAATTTTCCTGACTCTACCAAACCAATCAGTTTTAAGATAGTATATGACACAAGAGCTTATCAAGTCTAATGTAATCTATGTTTTGGTACGTTTGTCGTCCAGTCAGTAAGTACTGTTTAATTTAAATTCTTCTCCGTCATGTTACTTAAATACCATACTTAGTTGAAGGGTCAATGCATTTTAGACCATTGAAGGTATTCATTTATTGGTGGCACCGTCATATTTAGGATCATAAACTTTAAACTGTTGAAAATGATGTATTGCTTCTTCCGTTATTAGTATGTGATGTATGCGAAAAGACAAAATCCAAACTCAAATCAATTGAAATTAACAAAGGATAATATAAATTTGATTTTGTTATTATACATTAGAATTGTTCCAATGGGAATGGGCAGATCAATCGGATTTAATGTCTTTGACACACGTAACTAGATTGTACGTCATAAGGTATGTTAAAAAATCAAGTTAACATTTAATTGGTGTGATATAAATTTTCATTTGGAGATTGTGTTACAGAAAACATCCAATCCCATCTCACTAACGACACTAAGAATGAACGTTTTATATTGACTATTGCTAACTGAGATTCAAGTTCACTATCATTTTTGACTTTCGCTAGGATTTTTTTCAGGTGGTTCTGAAGGAAGTTTAAATCCCAGTTCCTGTCTTAACGATCCTTATGTTCGAAAAACTATCTGCGTAAAATCGTTAGCTATAGTTTATTTAGTGTTCACCATCCCTTTTGAAATAAAAAGAACATATTAATTCCTTCAGCAAACGCCTTGATTCTAAAGGTGGAGGATTATAGCAACGGTTATGCATCTAAGGGTGCTCGATAAAGGCTTCCGTGAAAATTGTCTAATACACCAAACATAGAGAGGAGGGATCATTTTAAACTGGCAGATGTTACTTTCGGAGATTCTCTAAATTCTTTAAATACATCTTACAGTGAAATATCAATTTGTTTTTTAAAGTTATTCTACGTTGCTGTCAAGTAAGATTGTGATACTGCTACTTTGCCCAGACCCTGTGAGTATATTACAATGAGTAAAGAATGATCCAACCAGGCGAAACTGTTATGGAATTATTTTGCGCCGAAGCAATCACATTTATTAATATATGATAACAAAGAAAGGAAAAACGCATTAGCAAAGAAAAATGAATCTAACTTTTTCGTTCTAAAGCTGCATCCCTCATGCTCTTTTCTCTTGACATCTGAAACATAGCCCTAATGGATTTACTTTCAGGACCATCATATCCCGCGTGTTCGGATTTGCTGGTTATAGTCTCTTGGCTTGTAATATATGAAATATCCTATACAAGTAAATAATTTAATTTTTCAGTCAATCGTCGTGCAAAAACACATATACATACTTCAAAGAATCTAAGCTTTTCTTTGCAAACATGCTCGAGGAAAAGAAAAGAATGTAAACATAATGGTAGAGGACGAATTGTAAAATTACCACTAGCCATAAACATAGATGAAGATGAAAGAAAAGTCTATTCCTTCAACCTTTTCATTGCACTGGACCATTTCATTAAGGAAGCTGATATAGTATTGAGAAAAAAAGTCTTAGATACACTTAATATATATGACGTATAGTTTACTAATTTTAAAATAGTATGGTAATATATCCATTTGGGGTTATACCTAGAATCTAATATAGGATAAGACTGAAGCTTAGTTGGAATTTAAACTTGGACGATGAAGTACTAACATATCAATATAAAATAACATAGTATGCGGCAATCTGGAGGATACATGGAAATTAACAGAAGATACGGGTAAATTGTAATCTACAATAGACCAAAATAAATTTAGGAGTTATCGTCTACGTTGTGATTGCTTTCCAAACATCACCATATCTAATATACAACAAAACGAAACAGCAAAAGCAATTATACTATCACACATATCTGAAAGAGCTGCTTATATATATATGAAATGCAGATCAGTCATGATGATGGGGAGATTTTCGATGAAGTATGAAAGGTGAAATTATAACTGCCTTCCACAGATGCTATTACTTGCAACCATGCGAAACGAACGTCTATCTTGTATCAGTTTCGGACTATGGCAGAGTCCATTCATCAATTAAACACGCAGAAGAGAATACTTAAATTCATACATTACTTGAATAGACGTGTATGCCTGAAAATGTGCATAAAGGTAAAGGTTTTGTCACAAAAAAAACACTACAAATTGTACAATGCAACAGCGACGCTACAAAATGCATCTTGGTTATGATAATGTTGTCCAAAGTTCTGAAATAATAGTTTGGTTTACAAATCTTTATTCTCACCATTTGGATGATACCAGCCCTTTCCTTATACACATTTCATAAAAAAATCACTTTTACATTCGTCATCAATAATAAACAAAACGATATGATTATATCTACAGATAATAATAAATCATACATGATTTGGAAACTATTTTAGAAACTGATATAGAAAAGGTGCATTTAGTTCCTTGACATTTTGTACTAAACTATTTGCCTCGTAGATAGGATTTTTTTTTTGCATTTCAAGTATATAACTGTATTTTTAAAACGGAATGCTGCTCATTTAAACTCAATAATACGTTTCTTTAATACTGCTTTTTTAATATATAATATTTTCAACAGAGAAAGTTAATCCAATCGAATGACTGAAATATTCATACATTTGAGATAATTTTATAATGAAAGCGTATTTACGAAAAGTAACGTTATACAATATTTTACTTAAATAATATACCTTGTTACCGATATTAGGATTTTTAACTTTAAAACGAAAAAGAAAATAAGTGCAGGTTTAGAGAATCGCATTAGTTGGATATTACGTTCGTCACTAAACTATCCTAACCATATTAGATACGGTTAACCCGATGCAATGACTTGATTCATACATAGCCTTCACAGAATCATTTAATAAAATTTGAGATCGTATTATAAGAAAGCTATGTTTATATAGACATATGACGGGACAAAAAACAATCGCTGCAATAGGAATTCAAATTGCGGAGGAATTGGTGATTTAGTATATATTTAGCACGTTCTATTACATGATAAATGTCTGAATGGTACAAAGTATAAAAAGTTATTTATTCATCAGGAAAAGTCAGGAAGGACGATAGGGATAGCTCTCAATAGTGATGATTGATTTGGAGGCAGCTGAATAGGGTAGGTTGGCCTGTAAGCCGTTAAACTAATGCCAGGCTGAATAGTTAGAACTGCTGATAATAGCTAAGTAATTATTACCATGTTACATTCGTTTCATACAGTGGATGCAGCCCTAGGCTAGCATTTCGGTCAAAGAGGTGGCTATGGGAATAAACTTCAAAGACAGGGCAAAATTTTACTTTGAAAATTAAGTCCAACTTTATAAATTAATTTTATTTAATGCATTCATGGACCAATACCTGTGACATCTATGTTACACTAGCGAGCCATTGATGCAAGAATTGATCTGTATGATAGTGTTATGTCATAATATGACATATAACATGAAGCGAGACTTATCTACAGAGGGAATGATTTGCCTTGTCGATGACAATAACTCGAATACAATTTAAAACGTATGTATGTATGTATGTATGTATGTATGTATGTATGTATGTATGTATGTATGTATGTATGTATGTATGTATGTATGTATGTATGTATGTATTTTTGTTTGTATGTATGTATGTATGTTAACTTTGGAAATGTACTGTTTACAGCTATTCCAAAAATAACAACACCATTATTTATATAATAAAATTAATTTATATACAGTGTATTCAGATTGTTTGGCTTAACATGTTGGTAACAGATATGTCTTCATGAAAACTATACGTAAGTTGTACCTTTTTTAAAAGAACATATGTAGAACAGTATATTTGATAGAATATATTGCCTCATTCAGCACCTGTTATACTGAAAACATTATTTAAGTTTTTGCATAAAATAAAGTTTTTACAGTAGAAAATTTACTCAGAAGTGTATTTCTTACACTTATAAGTTCAATTACAGAGATCGCGTTGATGTTTTCGAGGTTATGAATTGTTACTCCATACACTTAGTTCACAGATAATCTGCTTTTATCAGAGACATCCACAAGCTTCCACTATCATCTCATCCCAATGCTCGAGGTGAACACTAGAGTTAACAGTATATACCAATTGTAATGAGGAGAAGTTTGTTGGCACACAGCAAGGTTTGGGGATCTGAGAATTATATCCGTTCATCGTAACCTGAAGATAACTATGTTTTGTAGAATCCAAAACCATCGTTTGCGCCAACGAACATTCACCAGCACAATAATATGCATTATATCCAGGTGGGGCGACAATCCATGTCTGAAATATATAAATAGACGTGTATTAACAGCAGTCACCATTTTTGTATATAAGAAAATATGTAAAGTACGCATTTGAAACTCGGGTCATGGTTAATGTAGATATCAATGAACCACGTAAAACCAAATGAAAACAGTGTTAAATTGATCTTTCACCACGTACGTCCTTGTGCATGAGCAAATATATGGTACTGTGTACGACATTTGGGTAATTCAAGGAATGGTAATTTTTTTTTACTGTAACGTTAATGAAAAATATGTTGTAGCTTGTCGATTTGAAACAAAACCGCATCATCCTTTAGAGACAAGTGGATTCCAAACACGTCTCCTTATTAAGGTTTAATGAAGTATAGTATATTAATAAGTCTCTTTACAAGGTATATAAGGCTATGATATATAGCTGAACTGTGAGTATGACAAACTCTATCTATCTATCTATCTATCTATCTATCTGTCTGTCTGTCTGTCTGTCTGTCTGTCTGTCTGTCTATCTATCTATCTATCTATCTATCTATCTATCTATCTATCTATCTATCTATCTATCTATCGCTCTCTCTCTCTCTCTCTACATATATATATATATATATATATTTGCATGCAATAATCAATAATTAATATATAAATTTCTGGTATTTAAATGAACTAATCATTAGAAATGGAAACACTTACATTCCATCCTATCTTTGTGAAATTTACATACATATCGTGTCTTTGGCATTCCGACCCTGCAGGCTGCTGGCCAGCCGAATGTCTACCTGTTAAAGTAATATGTTCCGAAACGTTTGATTCGTCAATAATAATAATTACAAAAAATAAAGCGAAACACAAAGAACAAATAATAACTAAACGTCTCATTTGAATATACATTATATACTATTTCTTCTCGGCAGTCTTGAACTCGCAATTCCCCATTTCGTTATTACACATTCTCAATCTGAGGTAACTGTGTATATTTGTTTGGTTAATGGTGCATATGATGAGGTAATCAATTTGGTATGTGATATATTTGGTGGGCTTATCTAACTAGGTCATTTTATATATGTCGTTATGATGTGCTGGCCCGCGTTCACTTGTGATAAGTGTATTGCCTACGTTTACTTAGTGAAGCAATTTCAAATACTACTAACTATTTATACCGACATACAGCTAACACAATTATTATATACCGCAGTATAAATGTAACGCTAAATTACTATACATTTCTGGTACAATATACTTTACACACTTGCAACGATTATTTTTTCTACCCATGAGGAAATTCTCCCAAGGATGAAAATGAGATTTCGATAGTCATTTTATAAGACAAGTAATCTGATTTTATTTGCCGCTTAGATACCTATCGATCTACACACTCTACTAATAATATTTCATCATGTTATCTTGTTTTATTAGTATAATACTTTCTATATTATATCGTGATTGTTCTTTGCAGTAATGGATATTCAGTGATTGGAATATAAACGGACAATAACACGAAATATTATAAATATCTATAGTAATACTTGCCTGACGTGCCACTGTAGAGAAGGAAAGAAATCTCCTATACATTGTGTTACTGTCTTTTATTATTTCATTATTTTTTTTCATGCATTTATCTTTTTATTTTTATTTTATTTATTTATTCTAAACCGTTATGTATTTATTTTCATTTCTATATGCATGTGCACTGATCGTCATAGAAAGGCAACTATTCATATAAAAGTGTGTGTGTTATGTGGATTTGCAATTAGGTTAACAAATGTTCAGTCATTTCATTGCAATGTCTCCAGTGTTGCTGGTTATGGTGATATATATCAATAGGGCATCTATCCAACAACTTGTGTCTTGAGGACGATCAGTCCCAACACTAACCTTTTAATGTTGCGGCAAGCTGGGCAGCTATTAATGCCATTTTATAAGTCCTTAAATGATTATCCATCCATGAGCCACTACTTGCAATTATTTAGCTATTTAATCCTTACGTTGCTGACGTTCATGGTGGTATTTAAAGTACTAGCACTCACAGGTTCTTCATATCACATAATATATATCTGTTTACATAAAACCTTCGCCAAAAATAAAATATCTCAACGTTCGTTTTAACGGCATTTATTTTATTTTATTTTTCAGGTTTCACGTAGCTGTCACAAGCGATTGTTTACTTTTTGCATCCAAAGTTTAAAGCATTCTGACTCCCAGGTAAGTAAGTGTAAGTGCATTACCCAGAGTAATTTAATGTATTGGCCTAACAAACGATGCTGAAAGAAGAACGAATATGGGCTCATTATATGGTGAAATCAACCTATATTAATATCACAAGCTACACATGGTTGTCAAATTATTACTTGTCATTACCGCTTTTCATACAATCTATACGAGTTTCCTTAACTGCTCTAAAGAGTCAGGTCCGGGATATGTTTATATGACATTAACACATGAAAAGCACTATCATCGTAGAACATAAATAAATATTTATATGAATATAGTGAATGTAATGTCATTACAACGTGTAAAAGTATAAATTATACAGTGATATGCGATGAAACGGCACATATTTACATTAATTTACAGTGATCAGTACAGAAAGGTTAAATGAATATACTGCATATGCATAAAAGCATTTATTGATATGAAAGAAGTGAGATGTTTACGGTGACCTGAATAACATAATAAATATATAATGCATGTACAGTGATCGGAAAAGAAAGGCAGATGTTGATTTGAAAGTAGAATTTGCAGATTGATTCGCGAACAAATATGAGGTAAAGCCTGCATCATATTTGTCCTTATATGTAGACTTTAATATTTACCAGCTTTGAGGCATAACTATGTTTTTGTTTGCTTTAAAGAAATCCAGAGTTTATTTTGTATCATTGTTAGTAATGTTTTAAGCTCTTGTGCATCGTTCTATTTTGGGACTTAGATAATACTCGCATTATTAGCAGCTGTACATATGAGAATATAGATGAAACAAAAAACAAACAAAGAAGGAAATAAAATAAGTAAAATTAAGTTTAAGCTTAAAGTGAATGGCTGTATATGGAACATAAAATCTAATGGCGTTTTGTTTTCAACAAATGTGGAGAATGGAGTTATTTTGACAAACTTTAGTATATAAACTAAATATATAGTTTCACCAAAAATTACTAACTGTCTTATACCACCTGCAAAAGTAAGAAATGGTTAGGTATACATTTGCGTGATATAATATACGGTCGACTGAGTTTTGGAGACATTTTTTATTAATTGAGCAGCCGAGATAATCCCTAGAACATTTTATTAAAGAGTCCTTGGATTCATTTTTCTAAATTCAGTAGGACTATATATTGGCATTTTCAAGCTACCATACAAAGAAAATATTAAGCCACACTGGTGCAATTCGTCTTAATAACGGAATGATTTATGTTTTTGAATTACATATTTTAGATTATTTGATGGAGATCGGACATTTAATGGTCGGGGTTACACTAATGGGATAATGTAATTTAAAAATGGAGCGCAGTATGTAATGTGTTGCTTATCCGAGATAGCATTGAGGAGGTCACGTTTCTTGAACGAACGTAACAGTGTTAGTTATTTAATTAACTTGTATTTAATGTGCACTTACTTAGGGCTTTCATAAACTGAAAAGAGACTTTTTTCTTTACACTTCAGAATACTCTAAATTCCTGTCACAATTTCATTGTGATGACTTTTCGTAATTAAATCGCTTGTTAAGTCATAAACGTTTTATTGTTGTAAATTTATTTTATTCTGGATATTTTATATTCTCACCTTTTTGATTTGATACAGTGAAACCAGCAAACAGTCACAGTTTCAAAAAGTGGTAAACTTTATTTTAAACCAATCCACTAACGACGGATGAATTACTCCAATGTTTTTAGTTTAATTGATATTTCCGAATCAGAGCTATTTATCTTAATATAATAAATATACACTGATTACATATTTCACATAAAGAACGTTATTAATAAAAATGCCTTGGGTATTATTAATAAGTAAAAAACTGAATTTCCATTCAAGTTACGGAATTCAAATTAAAAAAGAAGAATTAAATGGTGCTAAGAAACCTTTGCTTCAAAGTTTATTTTATAGAAATAAGGAAGAGAGAGAGAGAGAGAGAGATAGATAGATAGAGAGAGAGAATTTTTAAAGAAAAGTAAACGAAACTGAAAATTAAAGAGATGCATAGTTCCATTTGCAAATGTTTGAAATAATCAGAATCTTTTAGACGAAACAAGGACCTTCTTTAAAATATGAACGTTATGTGAACATTTATAAACAAATTTGTGGAAGAGATCTATATGAAATATTTCGTGATTCGACAAATCCAATCCCTCTAAAAAAATATTATCTGACACATGAGGTTCTTAGGACTAATGTAATCAATATTTTGGGAACGTCTTTTGTTCAGTCAGAATGCCCTGTTATATTATAATTCCTCTGCGTCATGTTACCTGAACACCGTGCTTAGTTAAGTGCCAAATAATATTGATGATTATATATTGCTTGTTACTATCGATGATTCAAGTAAACCACCATTTATGACTTTCATTTGGATTACTTCGGGTGGACCTGTATGATTTATAAATCTCAGCTCATTTCTTTACGATCAAGATGTTCGAAACAATATCTGAGTGACATGTTTAGGAACAGTTGTTGTATTGCTTAATGGATATATACGAAAATGACAATAATTACTTCAGCAAGTGTGACTGAACAAACCTTGCCTCTGAAGGTGGAGGATTATAGCAATGTTTACGCCGCTATAGTTACTGTCAGGTGGCTTTCGTGAAAAATGTGTAATACACCAAATATATAGAGAATGGATGATTTTAAATTGGCTGATTTTAGTTGCAATAATTCTATATGTTCTTTAAATATTTCTTACAGTGAAATATCAATTATTTGATTAAAGCCAGAGGTTATGATCCGTTACAGTCAAGCAAGATGGTGATGCCGCGTTCTGCTTCATTACCTAGACCGCACGCACATATTACAATGAATTAAGAATTAATCCAGCCAGAAAAAACAAAACAATTCTGTAATTATTTTATGCCGAAGCAACCACAATTATTAAAATATAAAAAAGATGGGAAGAACGCATAAACAAAGAAACAAACTAATCCTACGTTTTCGTTCTGAAGATGCATATCTCATGAACTCTTCTTTTGACATCTGAAACAAGTCACTCATCGAATCTTGTTTACTTTCAGGACCATCATTTTCAACATGCACGGATTTGCCGGGTGTAGTATCTTGACCTGTGAAACGTTATATACAAGTAAATTATTGAATTTGTCAGTCAATCTTCGTATTGTCAGTTTAAGTATATCTCCTTGCGAAACACCTACTAACGCTCTCTGTCTGTCTGTCTGTCTGTCTGTCTCTCTCTCTCACTATATATATATATATGTATATATATATATATATAACTCATATATTTGTATAATTTCAAGAGACTAAGCGATTATATGCAAACATTCAGAGGAAAAGGAAGTTCAAAATAATGGTGGAGGACGAAATAAAAAATGAACAATTGCGCTAAAAGGTAATGAAGATGAAACAATATTCTATTCCTGAAACCGTTACATTGCACTTGATTAATGCACTAAGCAAGTTGACATAGTATTAAAAAAAGAACTTAAATACACAAACTTCAAATATATATATAAAAGAAACCGATATTTATATCAAGTATATTTTACTAGTTTTAACATAGTCCGGTAAAATATAAATTTGGGGTAATACCAAGAATTAAATATATGATAAGACTCACTCATAAGGGAAATTTAACCTTGGTCATGGAAGGACTAAAATATCAATGGAAAGTAACATAGTATGCGGCTGTCTTGAGTATAACGTGAATTTAACAGAAATGTTAATATTTCTTAAGGGTTATATGATATGTAAGGACCATAAGTGTCAAGTTTAATCTATTATAGACCAAAACTTTGTTTAGCATCTACGTTTTGATAACTTTCCAAACACAATCATCTCTAATATACAACGAAACGAAACACAGTTTCATACCAAAAGCAAATATACTGTCATTCACAGGTGAAAGATCTGTTTACATAAACACTAATATACTTTCGCATATGCACGCTCAAAAAGACAGAACAATGTGTAATTGTTTGTAATGTGTACTTGTAGACATAGACATACGGAACATATACAACAAGAAAAATACAATCAGACAGATGGATTGGCAAATTTGATTCTTATCTCTCATTTATATAGATATGGTCTGACCTATCACTGCTCTCATCCTCTTTTAATCGTTCGTATTATAATTCTAACTTGGATCAATATTCAATAGTTACAGTATGTTTTCCTTAGCCCTATTGCTTAGGTATGCGTAGCTTAACATGATTTGTTATGTTATTTTATCTTAAAAGTGCCAACATATTAAAGTCAGGATTTGAATCTAAAAGTCTTTCAAATTGTTATCGAGTTCTTGATCATGTTTATGAAATATACAAATAACCTCATTTGAAGTCAATATTTAGCCCAAAGTTGTAAGATATTGCTACCAAGCAACAAACTTCACAGAACAGAGAATTGCCATAATGAGTATCATAAAAATCAAAGTGTAGAGATACTGATGGGAGTAGATTAAAAAAACCGAGGAAACAAATTATACACTTTACCTTTACAGAATTATACTTACATAAGCATTTAATGTCATAAATAAATATTGGGGAATAATTCTACTTCCGGAAATTCTAGGTATGGCTAGTATTGTGTCACGTGACCACGTGATATGCTTGCTCATTAATACTCAGAATAGTGGTATCTTCCGCGCAATATAATCACTACGGGCCTATGATATTGAATGTATAAACATTACAGCCTAAACAAAATGTGTATAGAATGACATACATAACAGGAATGTTTTTTTATTTTTGGTCTCCTCGAAATAAAACAATGGTCCATCTGGTCGTGAAAGGAATTGAGTCATAAGCCAAATTTTCATGATTTTACTTACAAATAAATATATGTCAAAGAAGGCATATGACATATAAATATAATGACAAGAAGGGTTTTGATAGTAAATCAAAAACATTGAAGTGATGAAATGGATGTAGGTTTGTGTATTACTCTTTAAGCTTGGAATCGGAACTCAGTTTATACGGATATAAAATGGTGACAATATATCATCTCTTCATGAGGATGAGAATGTTTTATATATATATATATATATATATATATATATATATATATATATATATATATATATATATATACATACAAAATGACAGGTCATGCGGTAGATCATTCTAGCATTCTGATTAATCAAAAGTTATAGAATACCTAACTCGTAAGTTAGTTGAGGATAACGATACATATTGTGTGACTAGATGAATTGTTCTTCGATCTTGCCATGCAGACAAGGTATTTCAATTATTAAGAAGAAAAGACTCAAAGTGTGTAGGTAACGAAGCGCATATAAAGCTATGCTGATATCATAATGTAATTCCTTTTGAAATATAAATTAGGAACAATATACACATTCACTCTGTGTCTATGGACAGATTATTATTTATAATGAAGGATCACAGAAGCAATTAGACACGATGAGCAGAATATTGAATTCAGACTTTATGATGTAATATGTGCAAATAGGTAAGGTTTGTGCCAATAAACAACACTACTAATTGTACAAAGCGACCTCAACGCTAATGTATATATATTCGTTATTATAATGTTGTCCTTTTCCTGGAAAAATGGTTTGGTGTTCAAATCTTATACTCACCAGTAATGTACACTTTGGGCAGTGGTCCACGGTTTAGCCCTAGACGTCTCAATATTTCATACTTTGAATCATCGTTTGTCATTTCTGGCAGTTGCTTTTCATCAAATATATCTCCCATTCCATTGTCGACTTTGTGATCTACCGATTCACACGAAAACTCTTTGTACAAGTGTGACATTAAGAACAGACTAAAGAGAAATATGCACTTAGAGATTTGACCGTATGCATCGTAACCTATTTACTATCACCTATTTTGTATTAAGTTAAACTATTAAACATAAATTACTTTTTCAACTGCGTCAGGTTTCTGCAATACTGCTCAGGTTTCTAACTGTCCGAGGATGAAGAAACCTCAATTTATATCGATGTTTGAAAGCGTATCACAAGGGAATGACCAGTAAATGAAGCTTGGAAACGAAGATTGACTCTCTGTTTGAATCAGACCTTTGTCCAACGGTTATTTTTGTCAGGTTTTGTACTCGGTATGGCTAGGTCCCGATTGTATATATGTCCAAATGAAGAAGTTTTGAAGTAGTGTTTTAGAACCATACGTTAGAAATAGCCTTTGAATAATTGTGACACACCAACATCACTTTGCAATTTACAAAGGTGCTTAGGATAATTCAACATGAAACATGAATACTACTCCCAATTCTAAATGAATACATAAATTCAAAATGTCTCGTGATGAAAGGCCGATTTTGATTTGCTTATGTATTTTTCGGGTAACACTAGAGCCTCAGAATCTTTACACTTATGTTCATATGTTAGATGATATTAATGGGATAAAGTAAGGGATAAAATAGACTTTGGAAAACTCATCCTCAAACCAGCACAACAAATGTCATTTGGATGAAACTTTCCATTTCATTCTACACATTTCATAAACAAACCTTCCTTTTACATTTGTCACCAACAATATACAAAATTATATGATTATATCTATATAATACAAAAGTATATTTATAAATCATTTGGTAAATTATTTCAGGTAATGATATAAAAATGGTACATTTAAAATTTGTACAATATTTAGTTCCTTGACATTTTGTACAAAAATATTTGCCTCGTTGATACCAAATGTATCTTTGCAATTCAAATATATAACTTTGTTTGAAAACGTACTGCTACTAATTAAAACTCAATAACAAGTTTATTTTTCTACTTTGTTTTTAATGTAACAAAATTTTAACAGAGATTTATGCCAATCTATTGACTGAAATATTGATACCTTTCAGATAATTTTATAATAAATGTGTATATATGAAAAGTTACATAATACAATATTACGGTCAAACAATATACCTTGTTTCCTATAATAGGGTGTTCAAACTTCAAAAAGAAAACAGGTGCACGTTTACAGAATCACATTAGTCCGAGATTACTTTTCGTCACTCAACTATCCTAAAAATATTGGAGAAAGTTACGCCGAAGTTTTGACTCGATTCATAAATAGCCTTAAGAGAATCAATTTATACAATTGGACATCGTTGAATAAGAAATCTGTCTTTACATTCATATTACGAAACACATGTATTCGATGAAATAGAATCGCAACCTGCGATGACTTGGTGTCGTACTATTTATATAGCTCGTTCTACTACATAAATAATGTATTCATGGTACAAAATAATAAAAGATCTTTATTCAAGAGGAAAACATCAGGAAGGATGAGAAAGATTGAAAGATATATCAATTGGTTTTAATTTTTGATCTCAACAGTAAAGAATGGGTTCATTTTGAATCAACCGCTACTTGCTGAATGTATTTACCTAACACTGGTATATAGATTATACGTGTCTATCATAGTATAATACTCAAACCTAATACGTCTCTCAGATATAATGATGCAAACTAGTACAGAAACAAGATGTATATGTATATATATATATATATATATATATATATATATATATATATATATATATATATATATATATATATATATATATATATATATATATCAATTACATTTAACCAGTTAACCAGGGGAGAGACAGACAGACATACAGAGAGACAGAGTCGCATATCTCGACTATAGCTTAATGGAAGTGTGCAAGTTACAATGATTGAAACGATATCAGAATATTTTGCTTGATGCTTCATTCAACTTATTCAAACGCTTGTATAATGAAGTCATTCATGACGTCTACATGTATAGTGTGGTACTCAAACCTAATACAGAGAGAGAGAGAGAGAGAGAGAGAGAGAGAGAGAGAGAGAGACAGAGACAGAGAGAGAGAGAGAGAGAGAGAGAGACTGAGAGAGAGAGAGAGAGATAGAGAGAGAGAGGGACTGAGAGAGAGAGAGAGAGAGAGAGAGAGAGAGAATGTGTCGAATACCTCGAATAAAGTCTGTTGCAAGTTGGAGTAATCGGAATTGAATTCAGCCAAATGGTGTTGGCACATTCGACGATCGAGTTAAATCGCTCAGACGATTTTTATCGTTTTCCAATAAATTATTGATCGTGACAAATAAGTAAAGTGTATTGCGGATATTTTGTTCGTTACGTGTGATATATGATACTACGATATATTACTTATATGGGTATGGAATTGTTTTAATGCTTGTCCCTGTTCTGATATATTATATTTTAATGCATGCATTAATGTTTAATATTTTTTATTTCCGTTTGGTAACGATAACCACACTATCAAGGAAAATATACCACTTATTAACCGATGCTCACCATAGCTGTGTCTATTGTGATGTTGGTTTAAGAGAAACACAATAACCCTAAGTATGGGTTGAGGCAGCGGTCCGCTGAGCAAGAAAGCAGGAAATGAACCAGACCTGGTACCAAAAGTCCCAACCAAAGTTTATTACCGGTACTGACCAAGTTCGGACCTTAACTCCAGGTGCCAAAGATAATCAACGTGTGAAAGTTTTGTGTGTCGTGCAAAGTAAAGTCCAAATGGTCATTACTCTGTCAAAAAAATTGACTTTTCAACATTAAAATATTTTTCCCCCTAGGTATATACTAAAAGGTCTCATTATGTTTCACCACCTGTATGTGTGTATTTTTGTGTCTCTATCTATATATATATGTATCTATCTACGTATCTATCTCTCTATTTATATATGGATGTAAGTCTCCTTCGGTTTCTTACTCTGTCCTTGTGTTTCTGTTTTATTGTGTATATTTATGTCTTTATCTATGTAAATACGTATGCATGTATGTATGTATGTATGTATGTATGTATGTATGTATGTATGTATGTATGTATGTATGTATGTATGTATGTATGTATGTATGTATGTATGTATGTATGTATGTATGCATGCATGCATTCATGCATGCATGCATGCATGCATGCATGCATGCATGCATGTATGTATGTATGTATGTATGTATGCTGCATGTATCTTTCTATCTATTTATATCTATCTATCTATCTATCTATCTATCTATCTGTCTATCTATCTATCTATCTATCTATCTATCTATCTATCTATCTATCTATCTATCTATCTATCTATCTATCTATCTATCTATCTATCTGTCTATCTATCTATATGTCTATCTGTCTATCTATCTATCTATCTATCTATCTATCTATCTATCTATCTATCTATCTATCTATCTATCTATCTATCTATCAATCTATCTATCTATCGATCTAATGGGTATTAGTAGATGTCTTCAGACACAATTATTATTTTGACCTTCGGAAGGTATATATTTTAAAAGCATTTTACGTGTATCCTTTGAAAGTAGTTAGGTCATGACTAGGTGATTATCAGCTTTTAACAATCGCTTCATAAAGTCGATGCAGCCCCAGGCTAATGCTTCTATTAACTAGGTGCCGATGTGAATAAACCTCAACTGTAACTAATTTGCAATACAGGGTATATATTACAAAGAAATGTCTTCGCCACTCTTGAAATTAATTTTATTATTTTGAATGCATAGACTAAAGAATTACACATGTATGTTACAAAATATAGCAAGTGATGGAAGAATTGATCGTTTGATTGTGTGACATTCTCGTGACATTCATTTTCAACCAACATTTCTCTTCACACGGCAAAACATTGCCTTGTCGATTACAATAGCTAGAATCGAATTGAAAAAGTAGCATAAGAATTAAATTTCTTTTGATATTCGAATAATTTCACTTAAGGCCAACAATTTTTATCAGTGTGACTATGTATATAAGGGTTTCAGAACGGCAAAGATACAAATTATACTGTAATAAGGCATTCCAATTAAAGAGCACTACAAAACATTTAGTCACACAAACATACATTTCAAAAAGTTAAGTTCATGTTCGAGATTATTGCTGTTGGTCTATCGAGTTTGTTTAGAGGCTAGAGTGTTACTTATGATATTACAGTTTTAAAAAAGTGCGATTTATACATTTAAAAGTAAAATGCTTTGCACAATATGGAACTCAACAAACTATGAGTGGGTGAAAGCCTGTATGATTTTAATGGTTTGTAATGAATAGTCGAGATTATTTTAACTGTGTAAGATTTGTAGCAACAATAAATGCATATAGGCAAAATGGAAAACGAACTAGACTGTTAGCACAGACGGTTTACGAAAGATAATTTCTGCATACGTGAGAGAGATCACACATATTGATTCATATCACGAATGCAACACTCAATGCGATGATTGATCTGGATGCAATTGCATTGGGTTTGTAGGCCTGTAAGCGTTTAAACTCAGGCTGAAAATATTATAAAGCTGAGTATATGTATTTTGAGGATGCCTAAGTGACGATTATCATTTTGGAAAAACTTCAGATATTTGATGCAACCCTAGGTTAGTGTTTGCTTTGAAGAGGTTCAAATAAGTGTAAATGTCAAAAATACATAGTTGTTAAATGTGTCAGTTCATTTATTACTTTAATCCCAACTCTTTAAATGTATTTTATTTAGTGCATGCATGGACAAGGCTTTATCCACGTCTTTTGCACAATAGAGCTATTGGTGCTCTAATTGATCTTTTGATAACGTCTTTTCATAACATTCTCTAGATTTATTAGTTAAACCAATTTTACCTTGTCAAACAATTACGGTCATGGTCTCGGCATACTTTGTTAAAATTGTTTTTTAGCAACACATGTTAAATGTGGATAAGATGATAACGTGAACCATTCATATATACTGTAGCAAAATATTATGTCATATCAGTACAAATACTAAATTTGGATGCCGCTTCTTAGTGTTCTTATGTGAATGTTTTATTACAAGAAATTTTAAACAGTTGAAAACACGAGTTTTGATATTTTCGTGCATAGACTGTTTTTCCAAGGCTATAATATAGGAATCTAATTATTTTTTTGATGACCCTCATGATAAACGTGAAATGGTGGGTCTAATGCTAGCTATTAACCACGTTTCTCATACAAAAAGTATAGATCTATATAGGTAATTATCTCGATGTTTCTATGATGCAATTTGGAGTTTTCGGCTATAGGCCACATCCTATTTATACAATATCGAAAAAAGAATCTTCGGGGTCAAAAGCATGTATGTTTCAAATTTGATTATATTCAGATCTGAAGACATCGGGCATATAATTATGAACACACCTATCATACCGCCAGTATAACGGGTTGCACATAGAACGATGAAGAGCATCCCCACTATCTGAAGATTACGCGAATGACGTTACAAGTAATGCATAAAATACATTTCAAATCAGGTCGTGTCTTTTCAAGACCATTGAAAACTTTTATATGTAATCTTTGATTTCGAGTTGACAACAACCGCGTCTTTGCAATACTAGTAAAGCAAGACAACATCATGACAATTGTGGTTCGCTAGGCTTGAATAATAACTGGCTCTAATGATTCCTAGATCATTGATCAAAAGATGAAGTAAAGGAAAGCATTGATTTCGCAACATTAATTACATTCACACTTTGTCCTAGTTTTGGTATTTAAATGGAGACCTTTGCAAATTTAAGAAGAAGAAGTAGAGCAACAGCAACAACAAAACAAGAAACTGCAGAAGCTGGAAAAGCAGCAGCTGCAGTAGAAGAAGAAGAAGAAGAAGAAGAAGAAGAAGAAGAAGAAGAAGAAGAAGAAGAAGAAGAAGAAGAAGAAGAAGAAGAAGAAGAAGAAGAAGAAGAAAAAGAAGAAGAAGAAGAAGAAGAAGAGGAAAAAGCAGAAGATGATGATGATGATGAAGAAGAAGAAGAAGATGAAGAAAAAAAGGAAAAGAAGAAGAAGAATACGAAGAAGAAGAAACAGAAGAAGAAGAAGAATGATAGGAAAAAGACAAAACAGAAGAAGAAGAAGAAGAAGAAGAAGAAGAAGAAGAAGAAGAAGAAGAAGAAGAAGAAGAAGAAAAAGAAGAAGAAGAACAAGAACAAGAAGAACAAGAACAAGAAGAATAAGAAGTAGAACAAGAACAAGAAGAACAAGAACAAGAAGAATAAGAAGAAGGAGAAGAAGAAGAAGAAGATGAAGAAGAAGAAGAAGAAGAAGAAGAAGAAGAAGAAGAAGAAGAAGAAGAAGACGTAGAGGAGAAGAACAAGAAGAGGAAGAAGAAGAAGAAAATTATGTGAACGATAAATAAGAAGAGGAAGAAGAATGAGAACAATACTAATACTACTACTACTAATAATAATGATACTAATACTAATACTAATACTAATACTAATAATATTAATAATAAGACGAAGAAGAAGAAGAAGCGCAAAATAAAACCAAAAACGGAGCAGACGTCACGTGTTATTAATGACTCCACAAATCTACTACAGTTATAAATACATATATATATATATATATATATATATATATATATATATATATATATATATATACATATGTATCAATTCTTTTCCCTGATATTTAGTCCAGGGCAGCTCAAAATATATTGATAACTTATTTGAGAAAATATTAAGTTTGTGATTATTGTGCTTCATCGGTTTAGGTAAACATAAACACTTTTATTTAGTTTTCTGTTTAAATCTGTCAACCGCTCCGGTGGCCTAGTGGTTAGAGCGTCCGCCCCGGAAGCGGGAAGTCGTCGGTTCGATCCCCGGCCGAGTCATACTAAAGACTTACAAAAATGGTACTAACAGCTGCCTCGCTTGACGCTCAGCATAAAGAGGTTAGTGTTAGGACTGGTCGGCCTGGTGTCAGGATAATGTGACTGGGTGAAACATCATGCTACATGTCTGCGGCATGATGTCTCAGTGCTTGACATCACTATAAACTGCCTCACTGCAGACACCGTAACGATATGACTGAAAAATTGTTAAAACTACGTTAAAAATCCTAATCAAACAAACAAACAAGCAAACAAACAAATGTTTAAATATGTAGTGCCTTTCTAACTACACATTTACTCAGCTATGAAATAAAATAAAAGAGAATTTCGGGGAGAACTCCGCGGGTATATATTTTATTGTTCTATCTCGCGGAAATATTTTTACTGCAGATGTCCAAACTTGTTCGTTATGATCAATACTTTTGGTTGGAGCTCTTATTGATTTATATTTCGATTCTTGCAGTACTTCTCCTGTTATCGTTATTACAGATATTGAGAATTTTAGTATTCGTTTTAACGCTGCCACATTTTGAATTGTTGCCCCGTGCTCCTTCACTGTTAGTCCCCGTTCGTTTTTTTTTTCTGCGTCTTAGATCAGTTAATTTGTTTCCAAGCAACGCATTTGTGAAGTGTTCTATTTTTCGTTCTGCCACACAATTTATTTTTGACAGTTTCATGGGTTTTAGGTTTTCAATACTCGAGTCATCATTTAACGGATATATTCCGTAAACAACTGCTGTTACAGGATAATATATATCGTAGTACGGTTGTAAATTCCAGTCAGAATTCCTGGTTTGGAATCTTGACTCACAGTGATAGTTTTTTATCCTTCAAGATTGGTTCGAATTTATCTCTGATAATCCAATTCGCTGTTTCGCCGCGGATAATAAATTTCACTCTAAAAAAATACTTTTTTCGTCCAAGATGTGAAATTATCACTGCTGCTTTTTTGTCATTCATGGGAGCATCAACACTACCATCAATTCAAAATTTCGACCAACAGTGGGATGTTCCACCTTGTTTGAATTTCTCAACATGGTTCTATCATCTATTAGACTCTTTGGTTCATCAGAAACTCAATCGATATTGAATTTAGCATTTTTCCAGGGCGTAATTTTCGAAAATCTCTTGAACTCCTTCATGCTATAATTAAAACAGGTATTTAAATTAGAAAATTATATGTAATGAATCGCTGCAGATGGCTTATGATAGGATCAGTAACCCCGTGTAACAAATCATGCAGATAGGAATTTTGTGGGTATCATATGCAAAGCTTTCGTCGAGGAAGCCTTGGGCCCTTACCCTGCCTTCTATGTGGGGTAGGGGTTAGAGGAATATCACAGTTGTGTCTCGGTTGTGGTGGTAATAGATACAGAGAGTTGAAGCGTTATTATGATAACAAGAGGGTTAAAACTCCATCAATGACTGACAATATCATAATAACGACCCAACACTACCTTTATAGATTCCAAAGTAATACTTCAAGCAATTAATTAAATAGACAAATAATAGTATTGTCTATAAATGAACCAAGAATTCCGACCGCATTGCTTGATTGCAAATTATGAGGCATCCAGTGACGGTATTATCAGAAAGTGTAGACTGAAGAAGCCAGTCGGTGTTATGAATAATCGGGGGTATTTGGTGTTTGTTGCTGGATGGAAAATACGTCTTAATCATCGTTCCATATACGACTGTTTCCGTGGATTAATCAAGGATGGTTTTGCTATTGATAATATTAAATGGTATTAGGACTGATAATTCTTTATCGAATTTACAAGCTATTTCTCTGAGTAAGAATTCCAAACGAGGAAAGACTGGGAAAGACTATACAATCATTTAATGCAGTACTAACGAATAAATGGTATTTCAATCCATGAATTAAGCCAGTAGGTATTTTGATATTTGTAGTACCTCAGTACGATTTGTTGCAGAAGGAAAACAAAATTCCGCTTTTTCAAATCGTTTTAAAAACAAGATTCAATTTACATATGTCTAACTATATGTATTCGGTAGTATTAAGGGAGATAAATCGTACAGGTATGTGTACGGCTTATGAAGGAGTTACGGATCTCAATGGTTGTATGATCTAATTTTTGATTGACTGGTTATATTGTTATAATTCTCAGTGTATATAATCAATCATCTGTTTTTTGTAGGAAAACGAATGAAATAAGCAGTGTTTACAAACAATTGTATTGTTTCTTATAGTATTTTTCAAGTAATCGGTTGTCAATAATCAGTGTCAAATACACGAAAGGTATGTGGATTCATTCATTGTCATATCATTATATAATCCATTGTTTTGCTTTCCTATATAATTCGTATTCATTCATTGTGCTGACGTCATTCATTGTACATCGCACCTGTTCGCTATTGACTTACCTATATATTATATTCAAAATCTTATATCTTTGATGAGAACCATTAGCTCAATCGTAACGAGCTGCGATCTCTTCTTGGTGGCCATGGTTCTAATCCCGTAATGGGCATATTTTCGAACGCTACCGAAAGATGATTTTTAATTGGGGGGGGGGGGGTTGAGCACCCAAAATTCAAATCGTGAACCAAAACAAACCACACCATCACGTTGTATGAATGTTTCATTCAAACCAGGTTGATTTTGTAGGTTTGTTTTGGTTCATAACTTGGACGTAGGGTGTACGTCATCCATTGTCTTATTATACATACCATATCATCCTATAATCTATTGTTTGTGCCGTCCATTCATCAAATATATCCTCTTGTTGGTCTATCCCGCTATTTGGCGAATTAGACCAACTTGCAGGAAAATATATTTCATGAGATGTATTGTCGTATATGTAACCTCTGGGCGCCTTCGATGTAAATACACCGAAAGGGTTCAAAATGGGGTTTTAATTTTAGTGCCAAGAAACCCCCTATCCCTTACAAAACGGGGTAACGGCATTGTGCTGTCATTAATTAAGTATACTCGTAGTGCCTAGAAAACCCCCTAACAAAAAGGGGTAATGGCATTGGGCTATCTAGAAAACAAGTCAAAATTGACCCCCCCCAATTTTTTTTTTGTTTAGAAATATATATAATTATACATAATATGAACTCTGAAATATCAATAGGGTTATAACCGAAATTTCAGATTTAAAATCTCGAAAAATACAATTATCAGATGGTTTAAATTGTGATCAAAATTATGTCAGCTTACCAGGATATCGAATTCGCTACTATGAATGACAAATACACGTTGACAAAATATATGCATTAATAAAAAGAATCCATAATTCTATTCGTGATTCCCTTTATTGTTGTGATGATGTTATTGTGTTTGTCCCGTTATATACTATCGTGGAACGGATAAGAAGGTAACTGGGGCAAGAGTATGAAACTAAAAGGATGGTCAATTCAAAGATTAGGGATACACGAGCGTTAATCCAACAACATGAAAATGCCCTTGAAGAGCCTCTGTTGTATGAACTGTGTGTAAAGTTCTTAATACAAACATGTATAAATACTCATTGGATGGTATTTTATCACAATACAGGTATGTGCGTTTAACCAACAAGGTAGTTTTAGTCCAACAATAGCGGTGAAATTCTATACTGGCATTTATCAATGTATGTGTTTCACTACCAAGTAGTTGTAAATTTCATAGTAAAATATTATTTGTATTACTGAAATATTTTTTTTACTGATTTGTAGTCGTTGCTGGTCATTTATTGACTGATTTTGGCCATCGCTTGACTGATTTTGGTCGTTTTTTGAGGGCAAAAACCCCCGCATTTCATTTAGAGAAAATCAACTTTTCAATGAAATTTTCATCGAGGACAACTAAAAAATGGCCAAAAAATAACCAAAATGGTAAAGAAAAGAAGAAAAATCAACAAAAATCATCACAAAAAACGCTTGTGAAAACCCCTGTATTTCTCTAAGTGAAAATCAACATTTCGTCGAAATTTTCAATGATATTATTATCACGGTCGTGTCACTTGATTGGGTCGTTTTAGTCATTGGAAAATCTTTGATTGAAATCTCAGGTTAAAACTCTCAGTAACTCTTCAACACGCAAGCAAGAATGAACATACTGCATAATTCGATCGTAGTTACAGCTAATCGTTGTTATAGTATTCTGTTGGAATTTTTGCATTTGATCTTCAGTGAGTAGAAATTTATCATCGTCGCCGAGGTTATCAATAACTAGTTCAACGTGAAAATCCGTGGGTGAAAATCCTATGGATGCTTCATTTCCATGAAACATTTCCCTGATTGCGTTTTCAAGTTTATGTTTATCGTAAATAACTATTCGCATATGATGATACATATTATTGCAAAATTATACAGTTTTCTAAATTGCAAGTGTGAAGCATCCATAGGGAAATGTACCTTGTGAAATCGTTTTAGGATTTCACATCTAACGTCTTTTGTAATTGTTCCTCTCGAAGATCAACCAAGAAAAAGTCTTGTTCGTCTATTCTAAAATTCATCCTCGTGATAGATTTGTTGGTAGTTTCCAAGTATGTTAAATGAGGTGGATTCATCACGATTAAACTCCCCGGGGAAACATTTCGGGAAACCGTATACAGAATATATCTTTGATCAGCCCTTGTCGACGTTGCTGTGTCAATGGAATAACTACCTAACACTACATCACAAATAACTTGTATGGCAATCGTGGATGATATGTCAATGTTGCCGGGTGATCATTGTTTGTTGTTGCGGTACACTGAATTATTCGACCGTAGAATTTCCGTGTGTGGGTTTTTTTGAACCATAACGCATGAATTTGTGGGAAAAAATCATTGATTAGATCTCATAGTGATTTCTCCATCGATGATACATCCCACCCTGGGAATTTCATATAGACTAAATTTGTATCATTGCGTGAAAATACCACTTGAACTTTTCCTTGGTGGAAGATTTATCTTCGTAGACCAACGAGAGTAATCTATCGTTGAGATAGTTCATATCGGAGATAATTTGATTTAGTTGTTGTTGTTGTTTGATCGCCGTACATGAAGCTGTGAAGTCGACTAACAGAGATCGCTGCAAATAATCTCGAAGCTGGTTTAGCTTTGTTTGAAATAATTGTTTCATCGCGTTAAAGATCCGAAGCAAACTAAACTTTTCGATGTGATAATAAAAACGCCTTGAGCACCTAGAGCAAATTGCCATATTATATTGCCGTACTCGTTATACTCATAACGTCTAAGTGTATCAGTTTCTGTCCCATCATAAACATCATACGAAAACATTTGATTGACCTTACTGTCTCGGAGAAAATTAATGTCAAAATAGTAATTGAATTTTGGATCTTGATCAGGTAATTCATTAGGGAAGAAATCAGACAGCTTCGATTCCGGTAATTGAAAATGATCCGGAGGGAGACTATTGAACCACGCTTCGTGGATCCTGGGAAGAAGTCATCGATGGTGTCACTAAGATTTCCTCGTAACCACGGTACCTTATATCCTGGGAGCTTAAACGCTGGGATATCTTCAACGCGGATATTATCCTTTGCTACAAATTATGTTTTCGTAGCAGGATGATCATCACATAATATAAGTTGAATAACTAGCAAATTAAATTCATCCATGTCGGCAATAATTCGGTTACATATCTCCATGTATCCGATGACATCATCTCAGTTTTGTGGGATTGTACTGATTGCCGTTACAATATGACCTCTGAATCGCTCAAAATCATTATTCATCGCTGTGAACTGCTTAGTAACTTCTGATTCATCTATTTTAAAATACCCAGTAGTATGGGCTTCCATCCGTGCTCTTAAACGATTAAAAGTATCATCTAATGGTTAATCGTATGTTAAACCAAAAACACCATCAAGATCGTGATAATCTTCCTTCGTGGAAATAAAGTCGGATTTTAGTGGCTGTCGTGTTAGATCTTTTATGTAAATGGTGCCTGGTATATACTCAGGCCAACCTAACAAATTTCTAATCGAGCTATTATATATATCTACGGCGTAGTCAGGTTAATTTATCTCGATGGTCGTCGAAACTAGAGGTTCGAGTCCTTTTATTTCAATGGGAGATTTATCCGGCTCATCCTCGACGACTATTTTATTTTTTCCTGTGATTGCTTCAATGTCATTTATGATCTCCGCGTTGATATTTTCGATGTCATATTCATTAGCGGGTAAATGTAATGTGAGCCATTCCGGTTCGCCTGCAGTTCCATCTGGTTTGACTTTTTTATACGAGAAAGTAAAACTATTATTGGGCGGTTTGCCATTAAATGGTTCCGATCTGACATTAGGCCAGCTGTAGTAACATCTTAATTGCGTTAGTGCTATCTCGGATGCTACCAACGGAGGTGTAAATTCAATGCTGAACTCTGATGTTTTCGTTACCAGCGATATTAATTTTGTCTTCCCCGGAGTTGTATTTTCCACTATTCGTTGAAGAAGTTCTTGTGGCGATGTCTGTGACATTGTTGTTATTATTATTCTCGCGCTCTAATTCCAACATAGTAGACTCGTACAACTGGACCATTCTCGAAAACTTATCTTCGGCTATTGTCGTGTAGTCGAGCGACGACGCCGTCAACTTAATAATTGCGAGTACGCGCGAGATACCGCAGCATATCTAACAGTGTAATCCTTCAGTTTTTGTTGAGAACACGATGATATTTTCTTTTCTATCGCGGAGGCAATTCCCGCGATAGTTTTCACTGCAGATAAACAAACAGGAATAACAGCCGGAGCGGTCATTGTAACCGATGATATAACAATACCAGCGTCGGCAACTACACCAGACAGCTAGTATACAGCTACACCGATGTATGTGATTCTTCGTCGGTATTTTTTCATTTTTTTTTTCGGTACTCTTCAGAAAGATTTTGAGTTTCGTTTGAAATTCCTTGCCGGTGTCATAACGGTATTGTGATGCCTTGTTATTTTCAAATCATTTACGATTTCGATTGAAACCGCTTGTTGTTTAATTGTTTACTTAAATCCGCTACGAATTCCACATACCATGTTACTGAAACCCTAGCTAAATTTGTATCAGTGGATGTTATTGTGAATTGTTCAGTTGTACCCTTGTCGATGATCGTGGATATCATAATGTTGACCCCAGATGAACTCGACTATGATATATTAAATTGAGTCGATATCACCAGTGTTAATCGATAAACACCGTTGAGGGTCGTGGTGATATTTAATATGTTGTTTGTAGGTGTCCACGCAAATGATCCGTGTTGAATCGTGTATACGATATGGTTGATATTTTCTTTCGCGTGAGGAATGTTTTTTTTTTCAATGATTTCTATCATCCTATTTGCATCATTTTTGATTGCTTCGATGAAGTTTTTCATATCTTCGCGAACAATTTCTATTCGCTGATTAATTAGTGTTATTTCATTGAGTTTCGTGATAATATCATCGAGATCCCTATTAATATCATCGGGTTTCACGTCTTTATCAAACAACTCATCGACGGCTTCATCAGTCTTTTTAAAATGTTTACGTAGATTACCAAATTGAACTACATGAGCGTCATACTAGATCGCAATTTCGCTAAATTATCGATAACGGTTTTTACGTGTATGATATGCAACTCGGGTTGCGAACGTGGAACCCCAAAAAAATTATTTACTGGGGTTTCGATGGTGTCAATTATATCCTGATGGAGTTGATTATATATAATTATATGATCGCTGTAGTATAATTGTAGTTTTCGTTGGGCATCCACGATCGTTGAAACAAGTACACCTGGTTTGAGTTTACCCTGATCGGAAAACTCGATAGCATTTTCTGTTACACCTCGTTGTTCAAGTAAAATATCATCAAGGAAATATTACTCGTTTTCAATTTACCCTGACAATCTTGGAATAAAACTATTTCGTTCCGATCAACACTTGCTAAGTTCAACGTTTCGGCTATTTCATCTTTGATTATTTTTTTTAATTTATTTAAGTTTGCTATCGATGAGATAGCTCTCTTGATCATTCGTTTTACTTGCCCGATGGTAACATTTTCTTCACGACGACGTGAAACTGATTTTCCCCAAATATGTGCCATGTTATATTACATATTTCTCTTTAAGTAATTCATCATTGTGTACTCGTGGACGACTTTATGAGGTACTTGCGACGACGTTGAGATAGCTGTCAACGCGTTTAGAACATCTCGTCCGCATATCGGAGCATCTGTTAATGTCTGCGTGGGCAGCGTTTAGTACCATATTGGCGTGTATGACAACATAGACACATATTTGACAAATTCCCTTGCCGGAGGCAACCCATACGAGTCAAAATAAATAATACATCGAGGATGTATCGCGTAACACACCCGATGCGTTCCAGGTCCGGTGTGTTCATCTAGATTAATTATACCGGTTTCTGGGATATGTGGCTGTTTCGGTAACTGATCGAGAACGGACCTATGAAACCGCCCTGTTGAGTTCTCAAACCCCGTCCATAGAGTTCTGTGTACCGGTTTCCTGGTAGTCTGAATCCCTTTCCCTTTTTTATACCCCTTTCCAAAACTTTTACCTGTAAGATTGCTACCAATAGCACCAGCAGCGGCTAATCCAAGTGCTTTAAGAGCAGGAATAGTTAGTGGAGTTAGTTCAGTAAGAGGAAATATTCCACCGGATTTAATCATATCGTTGACCGCGTTTTGTGAAAAAGTCAACTTAATTCCTGTACCAGCTTTTAACGCTTTATTGAAATGATTAAGTTGAGTTTTGTCAGCGATAACTTATTTGATCCACCTGTCATTTGTTCCTTTGTTAGCGTTACCGCTGTGGCACACGTAGTATAATTTTTCGATCGTAATATTTATACCTGACCAGGTGTCAGGGTGACATTAACATGATTGTACCACATTTTATTTAGATAGTAATAATCTAATTATCCCGTTATTTGTTTTCAATGAGTGCGTGAATGACTCGCATTTTTCCACCACCACTTTCGAGCGTCATAGATTTATCACTGAGAATAACATCAATTGCGCTAAATCCTCCAAGAGCATCGCCGATACGATCCTGAAATTTTACATCAACGGTCGAGTGTTTAGATAGATCAAGATGTTGCAACGAAAAGTAATAAATCGGATACAATTCTTTAAAAACTTATTGTGATATTTGTAATCCAGTATCAACGTTTTGATCACGACCCATATAAGACCACAACCGATGATACACTCTACATATTTGATTGCTACCGTAATCGAGAATAAGCTGCTCTGCTGGTTCTTGCTGATTACCTACTCGCAATGATACAACACTAACATTGCATTTATCAAATATCATATGAGACTGCAATTGTAAACTATCATCTGCAACCCCCGCTATTTTTTGCGTTCTATTTACATTTACATTGTAGAGCAACAAAGATATGTCTCGGCGCGGAAATATTTTTTGCTAACGCAAGCTGCCAAGTAATAACACCAACAACGCTACTAGTTACGGTAGCTGTTGTAATATCAGACCAATTCATTAATATTTTTTCTCCATGATCCATAAAAGATAGCAACCGCGTCTCAACAGTCAACGACTTAGTCATAATTGGCATCCACAGAGCTAATTTTGTCAATTCAAACTTTACCATCGGTAATAGGAGCAGCACCACGCCGAAGAGCGTAATCAGTTGTTCTTCGCGTGAGTACTACAGTATGACTAGCACCAAAGATAATGTTTCTAATATCTCTACAAAATCCAAAAATATGCGACAACGGAATCGCACATGAAAATCTACCAAGGTTGTCGATATTCTTTTTTTCGCGCTGAAAACCCTGCGTTGTAATTAGGAATATTACCAAAAACAACAGCCTCAATATCAGCATCATCATTAGCAGCAGTAACCTTCTTTGGTCGTTTTAGCGTAAATGGATTATGATCAGCGCTATCTGTAGTATCCTTCGCAAACATCATCGAATGACCCGCAGATTTAATAAAATCGTCATAGTATCTAGCTATACCCATTATTTTGGTTGCAACATCAACATCGTTATCGATGGATTCGATACTAGTAGAATTGATTATATACTGCGCGTTGCTAAATAACGCCATTATGTCATTATTTACAAAACCAATCGGAATATTGTCGAGGTTATCAGCATCAACAAATCCAGTATGATCATTCTTTTACTAGTCTGCCCTCTACCTCAATGAATGCTTCACATGGCAAGAAGTATTTAGATGTGTCATCAAATCTAAGTTCAATTCGTGAGCCTTAAATTTGGATTCTGAGCACTATTCAAAACATATTGATAATCGCGTATATAATCATTTTTTCGTACAGGAGCATCTACATCAAAAGCATCATCTATCTCATGTTTAAACATTTTACAATATAGTCGTTGATCTAAATCATTAATCGTTTTAGACCGGAACCTGCAATTAATCTCAATCGTTGTTTTGCAATTTCATTGATTGCCATACGTACCTTAGGTGGCATTTGATTCGTAGATTGTAATTTTACTGGTTTTCTTCCTCTCGCCAACGACATAAGCTTTTCTTTTGCGGAATAAAACGCGTCAATAGCAAGATTACTAGCCCTGCTACCAACTTCTGTACCAATCTTATCACCGATAACCCCAATAGCTTTTGACGCTATTTCCTTTATGATCGGTAAAATCTTGAGAGCGACTCTAGTAAACAATCCAGTGACAGCATCACCTAATCCATCTCCGTATGTCACCTTACACACTGGCAACCGTGAATTTATGACGAGAACAGGTCTTGCTCTGCACATACTGCGATGCACTATCATTTTATTTAAATGCTATTTATCTAATCGATGATCAATCACTTTAATAATCATTAGTAACTTCATCAATGAAACTAGGATATAGTCCAATATACATTACACGACCTTGAAATAACCGTTGGCAGATTTCAGCCGCTTCGTTAATTGTCTCCGGAGAATTATTTCCAGCTCGTTTTCCTCCGATGAGAACTTCTAACCGTGATATATCATCAAGGATACTTCTTGAAAAGGGTATATTACCAACGTGATATCTACTAGCAAATTTTTCTTCTTCATGTTCTTCTTCTTCGGGTTGATGATCTTCCACAAGAAGATCTTCTTGTCTTCGTCGCTCTCCTCCTCGTCCTCGTCCTCGTTTTTGTAGAGATGGTGGTATAAAGTTTTGTTGAACTTTTCTTTTTTGTTCATTTTCAAAACCTTTTAATCTCACTGCACCATCAAATACACTGTACCTCTTATCAACCTTACTAACTTGGTTTAACCCTGTGCTAATCTTATAAACCACATCAATCCATTTGCTAAAATTACCGATAAAAGCTTTCTTTTGTTCTGGTTTTAAATAATTATATCTATCAACAAAACCAGCAGCTGTAAATTGTATCAATTCTTCTGGATCATTTTCTTTATCGATACGTGCTAAAACAATCTTCAGTAAATCTGTTTCGTAGCTCTTGATTTCTTCAATCAATTTTCTTTGGAGGTTTTTCCTCTGGTTCTACCTCAGGTTTTTCCTCTGGTTTTCCTCTGGTTTACTCTCTTTTATCGTGTTTACATCTTCTCCAGTTGCCGTAGTTATCGGCTTAAATAATTGTTCAGTATTAGCGGTAAAATCTAACCGCTGTTGTTGTCGAGCTTGAAAGTTATCTCTGAAAGAATCTCTCACAGGGAGAAATTTTTTGATCGCAGCCAACCGTTCTCTAATTATTCTAGTTATTTGTGCTTCTCCGACGTTTGCCATTTATATAAAAGTTATATTGCTAATTCATCATCGCAAATTGCTAGCATGAATCTCGAAGAGATTCCAAACAAGGATTGTTAACCCGGAAGCAGCAATGGGGGCGCGACAACGACCATGGCGTCTATTTTTTTACAATTTTGAAGAAGTCTTGATTAGTCAAATGGACACTTTTATAAAACATTTTCGAAGACGCCTTAGTTCGCCTGTAAAAAGTTGGTTTGTTCTCCCCCTCTGCTGCTCATGGTCATCGTCGTGGGTGGCATGGCAAAGAGATCCAGTTCCGACTTGGAACAGGCACAACATTCTTGGTGAGTCATTTTTTCTCTCGGTCTGAATGATTTGCTTCAAATAATCAAAAATGTCAAAGTCTCGAGCGGTTCTTTTTTTCTTCGTCTTTCTAGCTTTAGAGATATGGAGACTTTTGGAACGGTCTCTTCGTCGTCGCTTTCTACCTTGTCCTTGCTGTGTCCTTAGGGAATGCCATGCGTTGTACTGTTCAAGTAATTTATAGAGCTTTCTCGTTGGCACAAAATCTCTTTACCCGTTTGAAGCAAGATATTTTTGCCCGCTATGAAGAAAGCTTATTTTCGGTTATGTTTGTCAATGAGAACATTTTGAAGAAAATCTTTGCCGTGAGTCAATGCGGCATCGTTTAAGGCGTGCAATCCTCGTGTCACCATCGGTTTCAAAACAGGGACCACGGAACGAAAAGCTGATTTAAAAATATCTCCTAAACCATGTTCTCCTTGTCGAGCGACTCATCGGTACACATGATACATCACTTTTCAGTTGTTCGAGAATTTATTTTGAAAATGGAGTTTCACTGTGACTTTCCCTTTGGTAAATGGAATATTTTGTCCTAGATCTCCTTTAATACTAATGTTGACACTTTCAAAATACGACTTACTGACAGGCAAATAATAACAATGTATAAATTCGCGGTGAACGTGATAGGTATTTCCACCTTCCTCGTCAGCGGTTGCAGCAAAATCCACTTTGAAAGGAATGACACGCAGTACCGACACAGAGGTGTGTCCCACAACGTTATACTCTACCACATCGTAGTACACAAACATCAAGTTGAGTCACTGGTTCATTTCTTCAGGGAATCGAAAATATTTCGCAAAATCCAAGTTACTGGTTGTGGCTGGTATTTCTTTTTTATTAACCATCCTGAGGTCTCCACCTAAAATATCATACAATTCAGGATAAAAGGTAATGGCTATCATTTTGTCCTCTGAACATTTGATCATTAGTCGACGAGCCACTTTATTGTACTCAAACGTACACTTTTTCTGGCTTTACCAAACAAAGTATTGAACCTGGTATCAAGTGTAACCACTAAATGTTGACCACTAAAATAGTAACCTGTAGGAATATTTTACAGATAGGTGGACCATTTAGTTTTGGGGTCACCTTATTTCATTGGGTCACAACTGCTAGTGTTGAGTTGTTCGTTTAAGTGTTGTTGCAATTGCTCGTAATACACTTCTACTGAAAAACTGGTTTTTGATTTGTGTCGGGTGTATCATTTCCACTAAACGCACTTCCCAATAGGTATCTTGATCCAAATGAATGTCTTGAGGTAATTTACCCATGTAACAGAACAACGTGTTGTTAGGAAACACCTCCATGGAACTGTCACTCGGTAACGCTAAGTAAAATTGGTTAATAGTGTTGTTCATAATTCCAACCTTCTTCTGTCCGATGGGTCACTCGATGTAAAAGGAGTGTCTAAAAGAGGATTGTGATTGGAAGGGTGACTGTTAGGAGATGACTGGCGTTGGACGCAAGGCTTCCAATAGTGTTACTATTGTTCCCGATGTAAGAGTATTTTAAGGAAGGATTGGTAAGAAGATAACCGATGCAACTGCTGAGTAAAAGGGTCCGCAATTGTTTGTCGCAAACTCAAATTAGCAATGGCTGCACCGATGACACAATACACCTCAAAGATTTGACACAAAAATACGATTTGCGTTTTAGGTACACGTTCTCCACACCACACCCACAAGTGTTGCTTTTGTAAGCCTTGTACAGATAAGAACTGGGAGAAGGAGTAGTCACTGTGGTAGCTGAAGCTGTATTGAAGAGCATGATGGTCACTTCTTTTTGTAGTAGATGACTTGCAAAGAGTCAATCCAAGAATCAAATCTAGGAGGATATCCTTTTCAACGTGCTTTGACTTCTTTGACACGACGTTTTCCTACTTTAAGGGTCTTTCGTTCGAGAATGCTTTTAATGTCGTAGACGTCATCTTCTTGTTTGGTGACAAGTTGCAACTCAGGCAAGTAAAACGTTCCTTTTAATACTTCTCCGTTCATGTCTTATATGTAGACGGTAGGATGACGGTCTCGCACTCGTCCAGTAACACTAAATAATTCGGTTGTCCAGTTCAGTAAGTAACCTGTGTCGAAAGTGCATTTGGTTTAGCCAATACGAAGAAAATATCCGGGGGTTAACACTCCACCTTTCTTGGGGACAGCCATCGTCCGGGATCTAACAAACAGACTCTCAAAAACAGTCACTTCGTTGTCGGGTGTCACATCTTGTGGGGCACGTCCATTGCTTCAATGGTAAGATTAATTGTAGGCTTCGACTAGGTGCGGTACGACGTCGATGTACTTGAGAGTCTGTTGATGGGAAAAATATTTCCACATGCGTTCTTTCAAGGTACGTTCAAAACGTTCCACGATGCTGGCTTTGGATTCAGGATTTTCGGTGGTGTAAAAATGAATGTCACGTTTCTTTAGTTCTCGTTGGAAAGCTTGGTTCAGAAATTCGGTACATCTGTCGGTTTACCATCGAAGAGGGTGACGACCACTTTGTTTCAAAACCAGTTGCAGGGCTCGTACTAATTCTCCGCTCGCTTTGGAGATCAATGGTACGACCCAGGCAAATTTACGAAAACCTCGATTACACAAAACAAATATTTGTAGCCACGATTGTAGGTGGCTAAATGAGAGACATCGGCTAAATCGGCTTGCCTTTGATGATCGATGCCTTCCACTTGAGTGCGATTTCTGTGAAATGTTCGTCGAATGGGTTTGTGTAAAATGGACGTAGCTTGACCTTGTAACCATCGTTGTTCTTCAGGTAAACGGAGCTTTCTCAGGTGCTTTTTAACAGCACGTTATAATTTCTGAATGCCTCCGTAACCTGCAGGGTGGGCTGGATCGTAGTAAATGCTGGCTAACACCTACTCCATGGTTTTGTTAATAAGGTACCCGATGATTCTGCTTTGGGTGGGGCGAAATAGGGGTTGGTTGGAAACGGTGTTACGTACATGATGTGCCTTAGGAGTAATCATCAAGGGTACTGGTGGTGGTGGCGGAGCTAATGGGAACGCTTTGGTATTCTTTTCTTTTCTCACTTCTAGTTTCCTGTCTTTCTTATTCACATCTGTTGAAGGAGGAGAGGCCATTATCTTTTTAACCCAATATTTGAGTTCTTCTCGATGGGGAGTGTGGGAAGGGGTCAACAAGGAAGCTGCAATCTTGCTCGGAATTAGAGTTTTTGAAAGATATCACGGGGATCTTCTTCCTTGGGCAAAGGTGGCGTGACGTCTGTCTTGTCGACTGTAGATAGTGATGGCGACGGACTATTCATAAGAGCCTTAAAATCGGTCCGAGTGGGTAGAGCTGTTTGTCCCGCAGCTTTTCGATGAAAGAGTTGCAGTCGCTTCAAGAGTTGACCGTACTTTTACGATTTTTCGGTTTCGGACATGAATCAAGGGTTGCAATTTGTGTTGTAATTGAGACATCTCGGACAAACGAGAAATGGGTGTGTAATGGGAGGTCCGTTGTTTTTGCTAACGATGGTATTCCATCCATCGTTTGTAAGGGACCAAAGTCAGTTTCGTCCTTCTCTTGGCATCCAAAGGTAATGTCTGAGATGGAGGTGCTCCATATACCCATTTTATCTTCTACCCATTGCTTGGGTATCCCTTTGGACATCCCTTTGGTCATCCCTTGTGTCACCTCTTGTATCAAAACCTAGTATTAATCCTGTCAAGAAAGGAACAAGAAAGGGACAAATACCTCTGCGTTGCAACAACATCGTTTTCTTTAGACTGACGGGTATTTTCTTTTGAGCCATTTGACAACGAACGTGTCGAAGTTTAGCTAAGCTTTGTCTCTGGTGTGGAGATAATGGCATCGTGCCTTCAAGACATTCAAACAACATTCGCACACGGTATCGATGGCATTTTTGGAGGCCGTTTTAATGATTTGTTTTCGCATGGTCGGAGATGCTCTGGACAGGACGGACAACATGTCTCCGTGTTTGGCTAAACGAGCAGGTTGTCCTTTCCTTTTCTTTACTTTGTGGGGTGAATAAGAATGTTATGTGCGAGGTGACATCTTTTCATGTTCGCTCCAGAGATACACTGACGTCAAAGACTTTAACACACCATCTTTTATGTTCTTTTCTTTGCTAACACACAACATTGTAAATAGGTCGGGTCATAATATAGACATTGTATGACTGATCTTTATAACAGATGTCCCATTCAGCATTCAAAGAATGTCGGGCCATAAAAAAGGTTTTGCGTGAGGGATTTTTATAAAGGATTCCCGATACAATAATACAAAAAAACAAAATGTCGAGCCACAATAAAGGCTTTATAAGAAGGGTCCTACAGGAACATACCCAATACAGCATTCAAACAATGATGAGGTTACCGTTTTTCAGTGCGGAAAACGTATCATAAATAACAATAGTATTATTGTAATGTCAGCACGAAACTCTCGACTATGGCAATTTGCAAATAGTTAGATTTACACATTATGCTAAGGTAAATGGCACATATGGTTAGATTTACACATTACGATAAGGTAGTACATATCACCAAAATCGTATCGGAAATAAATTGTAAGGTCAGTGACTTTTCTGAAAGTAACCCGATTTAGATATTCATTAAAACATTATGTAGATATTCAGTTGTAGACTATAATATATCCTTTTATGTAAAATGTGAGACAATGCTGATGATATATAAATTCGGATGCTATTCATTTCATATATAAGTAGTAATAAACGTGTTAATTTCACAAAGCGGTTATAATCGAACAAAAATGTAAACATGTACCATAAATACAACTAACCGTCCTTGAGAACAAAAGATTCGGGAATAAATACATAATCATCCACATCATTTGTCGTACAACATTGCTGATTTCAATTATTAACTTGAATTTTGTGTGATAAGCAGACAGTTTGTGAAAAAGATAACAGCAAACTTTGCGATGAATGTTAGGATGAAAACCACTGCGACAAACAAAAACTATAGATTCATCAATGTGATCTAATTACATTTCTCGTATGTCCACTCCCTCGTGATCGTCAAAACATCCTGTCCAATCAAGTTATAAAGGTATTTTAATTTTCCTCTATTCTGTAAATCAACTCCCATTTATCACAAACAAGTACATATTATCTTACTTCACTAACATGGATCTGACATAGATCTTCTGGCTGTGTGGCGGACATTTTGTAATGCAAGCGAAGTTATACCTTGAATCAGGACCATCAAACTGAGTTCAGAATGAGTAGATATAGTTAGGGGTTGCATGTAATCAGATACAACAAATAACAATGAAGACAATATAGTATGAGTGACATAATATCATCGAAATAAATACCTTTAGTTTTAAGACGTTAGTTTTATACTTTGTCACGTATCTTATATGGCATTCTCTGCCCTCCGGATGTACATTAGTTTGAATATGTCTATGTGTATTACGTAATTATCGTCATTCCAGTTTTTCCCATCCATTATTTGCTACAATGTTTACCTCTTGCATTTTAAGCTGTACAAAACACCAATGCTCGCAATAAATTCCATATACATACAGTTTATATTGTTATTGTAATGTTTTGGTAAGTAATTAGTCAAATAGAATATATATCGAGTGCTTTGAAGGGAGTATTAAGTGCCGGACCCATTGCGTAACAGTCCTTATATACCTTCCCGACGGCTTTGCGTATAAACCTATTTTATTCTTCAAAGCTGCCGTGATCGTTGTTCTATATCAACTATTCAACATATTTCGTCCATGCACTAAATGGTAGTGAACCGTTTCAGAATTCGAGACAAGTCAGATACTACTAATGGTATTGTGCAGAATCCAGCTGTATTCTTTCATGCAGTAACAACGACTTTTAAGATTGTAATATTATTATTATCAGCGTCTTTTATTAACCGACCGTTATGACATTAACAAAGTTTGAATTTGGCATGTCATATAAAATTGATGGCATTGTTGAAATGGCCGTTTTTTTAACAGTCGCATTGAGTATTAAGAAGTTCTGAATTTAAAAAAAAATTAATTAAATTGTTACAACTATGTTAAGAAAATCTACATCACAAACACACATACAAAAACACACGAACACTTATACACCGGAACATCGAGCATCTTGAAGGTCTCGCAACCATCAGAACTGTGAAACAAACGGCAATAACAATGTGATCTTTTCAAAACGATTGATCCCAACGTTTGAATTTGATGGATACCAATTCGTAGTACCCATTTGTGTGCTAATTATTAAGAAAAAGGTATGCTTTATTTAATTAATTGAAACCTAAGTAGAAAAGTGGCGAGGAAATTAATTAAATTTTCACTGTATCAAGGTAAGGATCATATGTATTTTTCTGCCATTAACGTTCACAGGATTCCGGTACGTTGTCAAATTCCACAATGAGAATGACAAGCTTAGTATACAGTTATAAATGGTTTTCCTGCGAAGTTAGTAGCTTAGATTTTGATAATACGCTAATGAAGATATAACAATTTGATCTTGTTGAATGTAATAATATTAAATTTATACGAGAATCCACAAACGTGAAATGATTTTGTTTAAAAAACAAGTTCAATAATACTTCTTCTTTCTTTTTATGAAATAAAACGTGCTAGTAATACAAGATGATGCAAAAAGGTCATATAGTCATATCGTTAATATAATATTAAACAAAAATTTAAAATTATAGCAGTGTATGTGGGAATTTAGTGTTCTACTGGAGCTGTATACTTGAAAATACAACTGTGCAAAATGGAATTTGCAAGCTCATTACGAATATACCTGAATATTTAACTCATCTATAAAGAGTCCACGTAAACGTAATTAGAGAACGCCATTCGAGAGATCTAAGGGAGTTTAACATTATAATACATGTCATAGGAATATAGTAGGGACGGTAATTGGTAGCACTAAAATATAAGTTCTTGACTGTCAATGGCAAACACAATATTCAGCAATCCATAATATATATATATATATATATATATATATATATATATATATATATATATATATATATATATATATATAATGCAGTTATTTCAAGTGCAATGAATTGTGCATGAGACATATCAAACAAACGGTTTTAATTTTTATATGGACAAACCCAGATTCTCCATTTCATTCAAGAGAGATAACTCTTCCGAAACAAAGCAGATGTAGTTTTTCCAGTTACGACATATGTAGGTTAATAAGTTCACTAGCTTTTAAGCCTTTAGGGAAACTACAACTCTTACATAATGCTTTAATGACGACTAGTGTTGCTTTTAAATATATAACCTGGATTGGATATATATACAAATTCTTGCCTTTGTCAAAGCATACTGTTTTCTTTATTCACTCAACAACCATATCTTTTCAGTAATATAAAATATGTAATTCTATTAATTTTCCCACAGTTCGCAGCATCGATTTGGAACCCGAATTATGTTTTTAAACAAAAATTCTAGAGTATCCTTAAATATATTCCATAATTTGAATGACTGAAAAGCAGGACTACTAAATCACTACTTTAGGAATCAGAATCAAACTTTCCAGCAAAATCAGAAATTATAAGTGCACGTCAAAGAAATGATGATATAAAAGCTAGGAAGCGAACTTGTTTAACTTCTCTCCTTTGTTAGTGTGTATGCCACATTTAATTGAAATCGAGTAAATAAAACAGAGACCAAACATCACCTCTATTAGCACTGAACCGTGACTTTGATAATTACTAAGAGCATCCAATTGCATACAAAGTCGTCTAATATGTTCAATCAGTTAAAGGTCTACTAGCGTCAAAAACACATTATACATCAAAATATTCCTTTTTCGCTGAATATTTCTGAAATGTACATTTTAGATGTAGCTTTTAACTCACAAAGGAGAAAAAAAGGATTGTTTGAGCATAAATTGATGTTGTACGGAAAACGCTCCGGAAATATTTGTAAACTTCCGGTGAAAAATCGGATTTCCGGAAGTGACGTACATAGGGGAAGTCATTCAAGTTTAGTGTATGTGATGATAATGGGTTATAGTGACGATACGTGCGATTTTGTGGCAAATTTATCATGCTCATCTTCGTCGTTTGATGAAGGTGAACCCCTTGATTATGGACAAGTTCATGAATCTAAAGATTCTGCTCATTACGAAGTGAGGCCGTATCAGTTTCAGCCCGAACGAGATGAGTGTCAAGGCCCTGAACTGGCTGAAGAAAACTCGGTCCACGATCAAGCTGAACAGCGGTTGGGTTCTACATTCTGGTAAGTACTATTATCATTACTGCAGTTATTGCTAACTATTACTAAACGAATATGGAAAACGTTTGTTGGACGTCTTCAGAAAAGAGTTTCATGTAGCATGATTCATCAATAACTAGTGGTGTTAAAATTTAACACTTAAGACTCAGACTATGAGAGGTGTAGAAATAAATGCTTTATTAATTGTATGACTAAAGTTCGTTCTTTTAAAGCACACGTACCCTGAATGTAGCTTTTAATCCAGGCAATGGGAGTACATTTTTATATCCAACATGGATAGATTCTTAGCCAGCATATTTTTCTATGTCAGTTAAGGTGCACAGTACTAGTGGCAAATAATACACAAAAGGTTTATGGGGGAACTAATAAAGAGAATAATATACAACATTTCTGATGAGATGTATATTTCATCATTGTGGTACAAAAGGCGCAACTGTAGAAGTCTTACCATTATGACACACACACACTTGATAATCTAAGAGCTACACGTTTGCTGTCTAACCAAATAATTATGATATAGCATATTTACCATATACGTTTTATTTATTCAGGTGTTCATGTGGAAAACTTGAAATAAATAAGTTAAAACCAGAATAGGTGACAGAATATAACTTTATTCAAATATTCAAGTCTAAAATATGTTGCATATTATATTTTCAATCCTAATAGATACACCGCATACAGGCAGCTGGTAAGATGGTGCTGGGGATATCTTGGCCATGAAATTAGAGTTGCTTTGCCATCCTGTGCAGTAGATGCAATCAGGCAGAAGTTCCCAAGTGAAGGTGGTAACTACACCGGTTTTAAGCACTTGTAGTTATCTTGCAGACAGCCATCAACTTATCCAGCCTCAGGGATTGGCTCCATAAAGATGGTGGTAACTAACAACCGACTGGTTTCCTGACCATTTTCTCCAGTGATGTCATCAACATTTCAACATATTCTGAAATTTGTAAATAATATAGAAATAAATGTTAAAATGGTATTCATTTTAAAAACACAACTAGTATTTGACTATAATTATTTTGTTACAATATATGACTTCGATGTGCTAGAAAAAATAAATTAAATCAAGCTGCTTTGCCATCATTTGTAGTATATGAGATACTGTGAAAGTGTTAACTACACTCATTTTACAAGGACTTGTACTTTGCTTGCAAATGGGATGTGTCAAACTGGAGAGCATTCAACTTGTCTGGCCTCTGGAATCGGCTGCATAGAGTTGGAGGTAACTATAAAAAGACTGGTTTCTTGACGATATCACCCAGTGCTGCCATCAACTCTTCAACATATTCTGAATGAAGGAATACCCCACCCAATTTAAGAAACTAACAAGAATTTCATATACTGATTATCCTGGTTTTAATACAGATGAGTAATTCATAAATATGCTTATCAATAACAGTGTATAATTGCTAAGTAACAAAATTTGGACAAAAGTTTGGTATACAGAGACAATTGCTTACACTATCATACTGAACTAATTTATTGTTACATGTGTCATTTGCTTCTTATCTTTTAATGGATAGATTATAACGGTGAGTTATACATGTATTAATATTACCAAAATCAATTTGTTTTCCTCTCACAAATGCTTGCGTTCTCTTGGATCTCTTCAGTGTCCTGTCAGTCTGACATTCAACGGCAATACTGCATGATGATGTCTCTAATCCCTGAAACAAAAACAATACATGAAAAATATATATGTCAAGTTCTAGTAAATACCTGCATCAGATTAATCGGTACAGCTGTAGTGGTCATATTTTAAGTTTTATGGATGTTGAATAATGACAAATGCATCATACCTCTTTAATTACTTGGAGAAACTATGACTGGTCATAATGTTTGACATATAACCAACACATTGCATAGCTTTCCAACATTAAATAATATCATATCTTTATTGATTTATTAGTAAACTATCATATATGAGGCCATATGAAATCATATTAAACTATACCAACCATTTGAACACTGGAAATGCATGGAAAGTTCTCTGTGACATCAATATGCACATCAGGATATGTCACACCATCTACTGTTGAGTGTGTGATTGTTGCAGTTTGGGTTTTCTCTTGAACATTGTCTTCTGGATGCTGGTTTTGAAACATCTCTTTCAACATCTAGCAAAATAGATACAGGTAAATCAAGCAGTATCGGAAGTTTACATCACAAACAATATTAAAGGCTAAATTCCTTTTTTACCTTGTATGATTCTGTACACAATCTGAATAATAATAATAATAATAATAATAATAATAATAATAATAATAATAATAATAATAATATACTTATCACATCGAACAAACATTGATATTACATCGGCAATCATTGGGTTGTGGGCGTTAATCAGACCTAAATCAAGATCCACTGACATAATTATAATAATGTATACTATACAAGGAAGGTAATTAACTCTCAGATCATCAGAACTAATTAGTCATTACAATTAAAACAATAAATACACAAACTGTTCACACCATTTAAGTATGAGAATTACACTTATAACATTATTATTATTGTTGAAAACATAAACATGCAGGAAAGAGGCTACAGCATCCACATTATTATTTTTTTCTTTCTAGGCTGAGGTCCTATCAATGCAGGGGGAGATACATAGGTGTAGCTGGGGGTGGGGGCAGGGGTACATATGCCTCTGGGCGTATATATATATATAGTAATCTCTCGAAAACTAGTTACATTTGTGGCAAGAGTGTAGGGTTGACAACAAATAATATAGCACGATAAAATCAATTAACATTTAGTTACCCTTGCTCGCTCTCGCTTTTGAAAAGCTCCTGTCTGGCTACATGTTGTTAGGCCTGCCGTAACCCTCGATTTCTGTTGATCTGGTGTGCATGCAACCTGGGTTGTATGGCGAGAAAACACACACGGAACTGCATTTGGTAGAAGTCGTCTACTGCTCGTAATCCCAAATGACTGTTTCAGTTTAAAGGTGGGATCGAAATCGTCTTCTTTGAAGTGGTCACTACAGACAACTTGACTCTCGCCTGTCACTCGTCGGTTCAGTCCAATCTTTTCTTGTCGTTCGTATCTGCTTAATCCATTTTTTCCTTGAAACAGGGTTAGTAGGAAATGAGTGCAAGCTCACTCCTTCTCGTTTTATATTTCTACAACCTCCAACAATACACCTTTTTACCATTTTTCACGCACGGATACACTCGTTGAAATCAAAACAAGTCAAAATTAGAAAGCCGTGTTCCCCTAACTACGTCACATCCGCTTTAACGTACGGAAATTACCGAGCGCAAAATCAGCTAGGAGCGTTTTGTCAGCAACGATAAAAAAGCAATGTTATGTGGTCATTATTTTCGTTACTGATGTGGTATATGACATATCACCTATGAAACTCGCATCCTGAAGTTAAAATTTATAATATAAACGAAGGTTGTAAAGGTGCACTAGTAGACCTTTAAACGAAGGATTACACTCCATTTGGTCGAACACTTGAAATATGTTAAAGCAATCTTGGCAAATGGTCATCAATAGAGGAAGTGTGTAATGTAACCAACATAACTATATGTGGTTTCCTATCGTCAAATTCGCCAGATTGTGTTTCATTTTACTGTTCATCGAATGGTTAGGTGAAGCAGTAAATGCCTATGAAAATAGTAAACATTTTTTCACCGGTAAGGCACAACGCAGTGAGAGGTTGAAGAGAGGACTGAGAGGTTCAAGAGAGCTGTCAGATATCGCCCCATAGATTTTAATACACAAATGACGTTCCCAGTGGTCCATTGAGCATTTCGATCAAACGTAGAACATGGATGAGAACACGATTATCCTAGACGCAATGCATAACTTGGAAGTTATACATAGCTATCACAGTATTATTGTGGCAAAAATTGTATACTATTGTCTATGATTACGGAAGATCTTACAAACCAAGCATTTTAATGTTTAAATAAAAGTAAAGAAACTGAATCATGTGGTTTGATAATGAACTCCATGCCAATGTTAAAAAGGAAGCATGGCTGAGAAAAATAAATAGCGATAAATTGTACTTTATGCTTATTACATTACCTCCATCATAGCTAACTTTATCTCATTTACTTTGAACAACACCTTCAAAAACGACATCGTTGTTTGATGGCAGCGGTCACATGTGTGACGTAATGCATAGGTTCACTTATTAGTCCAGTAAACAGTAAGGTTATACGAGTTATTTCCCTTATTACGGTTGTAAGCTCTTTCCTAAAAAGAACATCAATTTGTGCAACATGTGCTAGAGTGGAGTGATTAAACATGTTGAGTGCAGCCCGGTCTTCTGCATTACATTTATCATAGAAAGACAATACATGATGTCAGAACAATGACAACACCGCATACATCAACGAAAATGATGAATTTGTGTTGACAGGAGAAGAAGTGAATGGGATAGAAGCATACCCAAAGAAATTGTTTGCCAAAATGACTTTATCTGTGAGTCAGATAATAAAGATCAATTTAGGTTCCGGCTCAATAGTTAACATAATCAATGACACAGATTATAAGTCAATATACCATGATGATCAACTGAAGCACCTTAAAAATAACAATGTGACACTTGTTAGGTATAACAACAATAAAACAAGAGCGTTGCGTGAAAGAAAATTAGACATTAGAAATCCAAAGAGTAAGAAATTCCACATCTTGGAGTTTGTAATTGTACAAAGGAAGACAAGACCCCTACTTGGAGCCCACGCAGTGCAGAAAGTGACACTTATTACTGAAAAGAAACAACATATCAAAACAAAACCTCATACAGGAATATGAAGACATATTCAATGGAGAAGGTCTCTTGAGAGGAGAACTCCACCCTTAACTTACTGAACAAGCCAAACCAGTAAAACTGCCAGTGAGAAAAAATCCATTAGCTGCTAACCCGAGCTTGAGGGCAGATATTCAACGACTGGTGAAATCTGGAATGTTGACTAAGGAGAACGAACTAACTCATTGGATGTCTAGCATGGTGGTGGTTATGAAAACTAAATGAAAATGCGGCTGTCGCATAGACCCACAACCTATAATCCCGACAATATAAGATACTCTACCAGACCTGAGCAGTGCTAGAACTCCTACTGTTGTGGATGCAAAAGATGGATTTTGGCATTTTTAATGAGATGAGGAATTTAGCGAACTCACTGCATTTGGAATGCCATCGGCGCGATAGAAATTGAGGAGAATACCATTGGTATAGCACCAAAGCCAGAGAGTTTAAGTGGAGAATTGATAAAGGTGTTGGAAGATTCAAGGTGCGAAAGCATTTCATGATGATATTCTAGTTTGGGGAAGTGGTGAAGATGATACTGAGGCCAAAGAGGATCAGGAATGAGAAATGTCGCAAAATGAATGACAAATTGAACAAAGATAATGTGAAATTGAGGCAGAAGGAAGTCACATTCATGGGCATGAAATATACGCAGAAAAGTTGAAACTTGACAGTGCAAAGGTAGAGACAATCAAAGAAATGCCGACACCGTCGGATATGCAGGCCTTGCTGCGACCGTTAGGTATAGTGAATTATGTGCAGACGTTTGCTCCAAGGCTATCAGAAGTGACACAGCTATTGAGACAGTTGATCATGAAGGATGTATATAGTTATTGGGACAAAATTTATGACAATTTCCTTCAAGAACTTAGATAACTATTGACATAAGCACCAGTGTCAAGGTGCTTTGACCATGAGAAGGACACTATATCTCAATATGATGCATCGGAAACGGGACTTGGGGCTTGTTTGCTTCAAAAGGGGCACCCAGTTGCCAATGCCTTGAGTGCACTCACAGTCACTGTAGTAAATCATACACACCTCGAGAAAGAGCTACTTGCAATAGTGTTTAGATTGGAAAGGTTTGAGACCTACGTCTACGGGAGAAGAATAGTCATAGAACGTGGCCACAAGCCACTTGAAATAATCTCCAAAAAAGCGGCTACAGAGTAGACGTATGTGAATTTGAAAGCAAGGTATATATGGTCACCGTAGACTATTATTCCAAGTTTGTTGAAGTTGATAGACTGTATAATAATACTGCCAGAGACGTCATCATAAATGTGAAAGCTCGCGTGACCAGGTATGGAATGCCAGACGATCTTTTATCAGACAAAAAACCACATTCTCAGGAAAAGACTTTTTCAGAATTTGCACCTACTTAACAGTTCAAACAGAAACCTAGCTCACCAGGATACCCTAAATCAAATGGAAGAGTGTTTACTGCGGAGAAGACAGTGAAGAGAGTAATGAGGAAAGCGGTGCAGTCAGATCCATATCTCACGCTACTGGATATCTGGATTTCAGTTAACACCAACACAACACATGTTCGATACGCGTACGAGAACTTTATTGCCAATGTCACCAAGAGTCATCATGCCATGGACACAGTCACAGGAAAATGCCAAATCTAAGGTGTTGGTAAACACAAGGAAACATGAAAAATACTGCAATTGGAGTGCAAAGGTGTTGCAACCATTACACACTGGAGATGTTGTTAGGATCAAATCCAGTGATAAACATGGTACATGGCGAAAGGCATACGTAGAGGAGAAAATTGATGTTCGCTCTTCCACGATTCGGACAAAAGATGGTATAAATTTTCATAGACTCTGATCAGGACCAATACCTGCATAATCGCAAACACCAGAAAATCTGATGCATGCAAAACATAAACATAAATGAATGTACCACAAGAAATTTAAAACTCTATTAGTGGCGCAAAGATTACGTCCAGTACCAAGTCGTCTAGACTAAATATGAGTGAATAGCAACCGTTCTAAAATAATGGCTGATCTCCAGACAACTAACATACATCTTGAGATAGAAGTGTTATGAAACAGATGTATTTGAAAGACTGTATCACTTAAATATGAATGTATTTTAATTCCTAAGACAGTGATGCAGAGTTGAAAATAAGAGTGAATAGAAAATTTAGTGAAGACAGTCAGAAGTTTAAATACTCTATTTTAGTAACTTGTTTGCGAGTGTTACATAGGAATGCTGACCGTTCCGATATCAAATAACAATTTCATTTGTATCCTATTTGATTCTGTATGAACAAAGCTCATAATTCTAGTCAGATTTTCTTGGTAGTAAATTTAGAACTCTTGAAAGAATGTGCTCACATAATAACAAAGGAATTATATATTAACAGTATCTGCCAGCAACAACATAATGGAGAAAATATATTTTAAGAAAGGAGATGTAATGCATATATCATTGTATTAATCCAGTTCACAGTAAGGATGTACGAGTTATTCCCATTATTGTTGTAAGCTCTTTTCGAAAAAGAACACGAAATGTGCAACGTGTGCTAGAATGGAGTGATTCAACATGTTGAGCGCAGCCCTGTCTACTGCATTAAATTAGTCATAGAAAGACGTTACACGGCATTAAACAATATATGTTTTGCTGAGTATCGCCAGTTAGTTTTAAGCCAATGTTCCTTACCGCTCCCGTCCAGGTCAGTTCCTCCGTGAGCCAAAATCGAATCGCCGTGAGCGAGGGCTGTGCGTCATTTTAATTATAATCTTAAAAAAAGCGTCCTAGACCTAAACGGTTTCAAACTAAAATATTGCATACAATAATAAAAACGAATTCGCTTTTGAATAAAGTCATAATATAAAATAGGAAACGTTCTTCAAACATGTACTCTTTATCAAATGACCTCTTACGATCTCGTTTTCATCTAGTTGTATAACTGTTCCAAACTGAGTCTTTATTAACCAGTTTTATTGCTTGGATCAAGAATACAAATGCACAATTATTATGTTCAAATAGACCAGACCAAATTAGCTTAATAGGCCAAACTCAATGTGCAGCAACTGAAACCATATACAAATAAATTTAAATGTGTGGGTAAAACGCCAATATTGCATCATGTGAAAGAAAATAAATGCCGTATTACATGACAGAACAATAACATTCATATATCATTTGAGGACGAACATCAAGTATACAAACACTAAATGAATGATTCCTACTATGTCTATTTTTACATGTTACGACAAAAAAATATAATTACAACAACCAAATACATGCATGAAACTTGCATTTTGCTGGAGATATCAGAATAAAAGAAATGAAGTCGATGTTTATAGAATTTTATAGTAAAGTCGATTGCAAAGTAAATCCTATTCTGGAAAAAAGACACCTGTGCCGAACAGCTAAACAGCTAAACAGAATGATTAAAACCATCCTCATTAATCTGAACTGAGTGAATGTATCACAGTGCAAATGTAACAAAATCATGATTGAATTTAGGAACACTGTCAAACATGTTTGATCAAATCAAATTTATAATTCATAACTAAATACGGACATTGCATTTATTCTTATGCAATATGTGTTGATTTAGCATTGCAAATATTGTTTTGTTATATATTATCATTGTGAATCAATATTATTATACTTTATAAGTTATACAATCTACTATTATATCACCATTGTAATGAACCCTGCCTGAAAGGTCTACTAGTGCACTTACACGACGTTCGTTTATATTGCATATTTAACATTCACGAAGAGATTTGTATAGGTTTTATGTAACATACCTCATCGTTAATGAAAACAATGACTACGGAACATGGACATTTTTTTTACCTTGGAGGCAAAACTGAATTCGCGCTCGATAATTTCCGTAAGGCTAAGCGGAAGAGACGCAATATAGTTAATAATACAGCTTTCCAATTTTTATTGTAGTTGAGTTCAAGAAGTAGAGCCGTGTTTGAAAGAAAATGGTAACAAGGTGTATTGTTGGAGGTTGTAGCAATACAACACGAGAAGGAATAAGTTTGCAATCATTTCCTACCAATTATGTGTCAAGAAAACAATGAACTAAGCCGATGTGATCGACACGAAGAGGCTGGACTGAGACGATTATTGACAGGCGAGATAGTCTAATTGTTTGTTGTGACCGCATATAAGACTATTTGGGATTAATACCATTCGACGACTCTTGCCAATTCCAGTTCCTAATGTGTTTTCTCACCAGATACTCCAGAGTACATGCACACCAGATAACAAAAAACCGAGGGTTACAGAAGGCATAAAAATACCGAAAGGTGAGATCAAGCAAGGTAAAAGAAAATGTTTATTTATTTTATCATGTTATATTATTTTATATATTTTATGTTATATTATTTTATATATTTTATGTTATATTATTTTATATATTTTATGTTATATTATTTGTTGTTAACCCAACACTATAACCATAACTATACCTAACTTACTAGGGATATTGCGAGAGGGGGGTTTTAGTGGGAGGGTGTTTGCAAATCGTAATAGATCCACCCTTACCTTCAAATATGAAACCTGCTTTATTAACAGCTATGTGTGTATGTGCGTGTGTGTACAATAGTGTAATGTCTAAATCAAAAGGATACATATATAAACACAATTTGAGTAATAATAATAATAATAATAATAATAATAATAATAATACAATACTTTCCACATCGAAGAAACATTAATATTACATCAACAATCAATTGGTCGTAGGTTTGAATGCGACCCAGAACAGGACCCACTGACATATTAGTGTATATCTAAGAAAGAATGGTAATTTACTCCCAGATCCTCAGAACTAATTAGTCCTTACAATTAAACTAAATCAATACACAATCTATTTACACCATATATATATATATATATATATATATATATATATATATATATATATATATATATGGTGTAAATAGTTTGTGTGTTGATTTTGATGTAATATTAATGTTTATGTTAGTGTCTTGATTTTGATGTAATATATGTTGATGTAATATTAATGTTTCTTCGATGTGGAAAGTATATTATTATTATTATTATTATTATTATTATTACTCAAATTGTGTTCAGAATCATACATTGTAATATAAAAAGAATTTAGCCTTTAATAGTGTTCACAATTTAAACTTCTAATGCTGCTTCATTTATTTGTATCCTTTCGCTAGAAATTGAATGAGATTTTTAAACATCAGCATTTCGAAGATAATGTACAAACGAAAACCCAAAAGACACTAATTGCACAGTGAACAGTAGATTATGTGACATGTCCTGGTGTGCATATTGATGTCATAGAGATATGCTTTTCAAATGCAGTGTTAAAATGGTTGGTATAGCTTCATACGACATACAATTTAATATAAATTCAATCTTAACATTATTATAGAGATGGCTGGAATTTTAAATCATAATTAAATAGCGGAGAATAAGGAATACACATTCGATTTATGTCTTACTTGCAGTACCATATATTTTTTAAGTAAATTGTAGTGTATATACAGTGTATGAAATGTTAACGTATTTTTACCAGTCATATCGCAGCAACGTTCACAGTGTGCGAGCTTATATCAATCTGTATCACTGGGGCATCATGCCTCAGACATGTATCCTGGTCACATCAACTTACACTAAGCTGGTATCAGACCGTACAGTCCTAACACAAACATTGGTATGCTGGGGCAAGCTGGTGTGTTATTTGTACCACTTTAATAAGTATTTGGTACGACTAAGCCAGTATGTTGTCTAGTTATCGGCAAAATAGTATTATCACCAAAATACTACACATTAAAACTGTAAATAAGTTAGTAGATATCTTCTGGTTTACATGAAAAGGTATATATGTACGGAGAGAAATTCATCTAAAAATGCAATACATTTAATTCATTGCATTTATTGTTTAAGTCATTGTTTTCATCGCTTAAAGATAATCTTAATCATGCGGTTTTTAATGTACCGTCACAAACAACTGATCATGTAGCATGTAACATAATTCGCTAGTTGTGGCCTTTCAAACACATTTTACTTGAATAGAGGTAGTTAATAATACCAACTACCTTCACTTGAAAGCTCAATATTAAACGATTATCCATCCTTGAACCTCTGCACAGGCATTCCGTGTATTTAACTAATTAATCCGTACTTACCGACCTTTACTATGGTGTTTAATGTACCACTGCACACAGGTTCTTATGATTATATAATAATTGATTTGACACGTGCATACACTATAAAGAGTACGTGCATAACATCCAGTCAGTAACAACTTCTGTTTTACATCACATCTTAGCCACAATATTGTTTTTCAATGTTCGTTTAAAAGGAATTTATTTAAATTTTCAGTTCTCAAACTTAATTTAAGACAGATTGCGTACATTTGCAGCAAATGTATGGTAAGTATGTGTTAGTGCATTATAATGTGTTTGCTTTATTGAAACGCAATGCTGAGATAGGAGAGAATATGGTCTCATGACATGGTTAAATCAACCTATTTTCATATTAATAACTACACATGCATTTTAAAATCTATTTGACATCAAGACTGAATAATACGCTATATAGTAGTTATCACTACTTATCTCGTGCGTCACGTCTGGTAAATGTTTATATTACAGTGATGCATGAACAGTGATCAGTAAATAAAAGGGAAATATATGTATGAAAGTAGAGCCATTACAGTGAACAGGATAAAAAAGGCAAATACATGAAATTAATGCTTGTACAGTGACCAACGTTAAAAATGCAAATACTTACATGAAATTAATGCTTGTACAGTGGTCGATCTTGAAAAGGCAAATACATACATGAAATTAAGGCTAGTACAGTGACCATCATTAAAAAGGCAAATACTTACCTGAAATTAATGCTTGTACAGTGGCCAGCATTAAAAAGGCAAATGCTTACATGAAAATGAAATTAATGCTTGTACAGAGGTCAACCTTGAAAACGTAAATGTTTATAGGAAAGTAGTGCTTATTATGTGATGACGTTGAAAAGGCATATATATATATATATATATATATATATATATATATATATATATATATATATATATATATATATATACATTCATGAAAGTGGTACGCGTACAGTCATCGGCATCAACGAAGCAAATATTTATATCAAGGTTGTGCGTGTATAGATATCAGTTTAGAACAAAGAATTTTCATTATGAGATATCAAGGTAAATATATATATGAAAATTTACATAACAATTATTAAAATATGATAAAAGAGGGGAAGAACAAATAATCAAACAAAAGGTCAACTGCTGCTATGAAGCTTTTATTGTCATCTCTGGTAGATGATTTTCAAAGATTGTCTGTTACAATCCATTGTAATTGTTTTGAAAGAATCGATTCACAATAAAACTAGTTGCACAAGTGTAACATGGACATCGGCCTAAAGAGAATTCCCAGTTAGAAATCCAACCTTTTGCATTGATACCTATTTACTGGCACCTAAATGGTATTAAGATAGACTATTAAAGATAAACTAATAGTGTCGACTGTGTTAGTTGTCGTTAATACCGTGCAGGTTTGTAACTGCCCGATTATGAAGAAACTTTAGCGTATATTAACGCTTTAGAGCGTTGCATGACGGACTGACCAGTAAATGCTGAGTGTAAACGGTGATTGACTTTACGATCGAATCTGACAATTGACCAATGGTAATTTTCTGTCAGGTACTATACTAGTAATGGCTAAGCTCAACTATACATGTCATTTGGGTGAATACAAATATGTTAAAGGTGTAGATCTTAAAACACGGATTGAGTGGGTGTATAAGAAAACATATGTGATAATTATATAGACCAAAATAACGATTTTATTTCTGACAGAGCTTTAGATGGGGTGGATATTCATGACGAAATGCGACAGACACAGAAAGAGGAAAGAAACAATAAACAATAATATGATAAAAGAAATAAAACAGCAGGTAAGATAGGGACGAAAACAACCAAGGAGACAGAAACAACTGCAAGATCCTTCCTATCAACATTCTCCGTCGTTGCAACAAACGGGAATGGTATAACAGATGACGGTGGTGATACTGAAAATTTACGATCAGTTGAATCTCCCAATCCCTCTCCATGAATCCCACTATACGCAAGACAAAAATCGCAAGAGGTTATGGAACTTAGAGTGGAACGCACGGGAGTGGTATTGTTGCCTGTCTTAATAATACTCTAGCACAATTAGAAATTCTCATATCTGGTAAACGAGCTGGATATAACTGGATGGACGGACAGACAGGCAGACAGAGATAGATAGATAGATAGATAGATAGATAGATAGATAGATAGATAGATAGATAGATAGATAGATAGATAGATAGATGATAGATAGATAGATAGATAGATAGATAGATAGATAGATAGATAGATAGATAGATAGATAGATAGATAGATAGATTGATAGATAGATAGATAGATAGATAGATAGATAAATAGATAGATAGATTGATAGATAGAAAGATAGATAGTCATCTCATTTATTTGTACTACCTTTTGTGAGTGACTTATGTTTGAGTACTACACTATCCACATGTACGTTATGAATAGCGTGCTTTGTGTGTGTACTACAGGGTGGTTGGCATGTCGTGCTCCTTCGGGAGTAGCTTGCCCATCTTTGGTCCTCACCAGGCGCTCAGCCTTCACCTCCAGCTCCAAGCAGCTGTAGCATGCACAGCGGCCACACCACGGTCAACGGCTTCGACTGGCCGGCTAAACCAGGTGGAGGGTAGCCGACGGGCCTCAAACCCTCGGTGACTTAGGAGCTTGAATTTCCTTGCATGTAAAGCCAGATTCTGCAGAATGGGCGGAAGAGATCAACTGAGTGATCCAACGGCCACAAAGACGAATCTGCAAACGCTTTGTGGAGAGCGTAGGGTATGAAATGGCACGGAAGACGTTATAACCATCCAATGCAACCGAAGTAGTCCCCAGCCGTGACGAATCTTCGTACCACTGAGTTTTAACTACCAAGGCCGAGAGAGTGAGGATGTCTCTGTGCAAAAGATGTTTCACTTTAATCTCCTTCACGCACAGGTTGTGTTGTGCACCTTTCATTCATCCTCATCATCACACTCATCATTCTTTACCTACACCTACCAAAATCCTACGCCGATGGGCGACTGGCGACGCAACAGGAGGAGATGACCACTGGGAGTTGTAGTCAGAGACCTGCACGTAGGAGGCCCTTGGAGAAGTGGTCGTTTTGCTATGTACCCAAAGCAGCAAAACAGTTCGACAGCATCCAGGGGTGACTGAGCAGACCTTTTTAGGATAGCGCTGCTCACCCTGAATAGGTAGAGTCCTAGAAAAGGTGACCTAAAAAAAGCTTGTCTTTAAAAATCTGGTCAGCATACTGAGGCTGGCAAGGTCATCCATATCTGCGGTCGAAATAATCGAAGAAAAAAAAATATTATTGGAGCACGGAACATCCGTACTCTCAGGACAAAGAAAACGTAGTAAGACCCTACAGGAGATCAGCTCTAGTTTCTAAGGAGCTATCACGCTACAATATTGACATTGCGCCTTGAGTGAAACAAGGTTCGCAGAAGAGGGTTATCTTACTGAGGTAGCCAGCGGCTACACATTCTTCTGGAAAGGAAAAGCCCAAAATGAGGACAGGATCCATGGAGTCGGCCTGGCTATCAAATCAAGTCTTCTAAAGCAGCTCCCAGAAATGCCGGTTGTTATCAATAAGAGGCTAATGAAATTGTGAATACCTATAAGCCACAAACGCCATGCAAAAAGTCTTCAGTGCATACGCCCCTACCCTATCGAGTCAAGCAGAAACCATTGAGCAGTTCTATACGGACCTCAGCTCCGTATTTAGCTCAGTTCCAACTGATGACAAGATCATACTACTAAGGGACTTCACACAGAATATGCACAGAATGCACAGAATATAACCTCCTAATCACAAACTCGATGTTCAGAATGGCGAACAAACACATTAACACCTGGAAGCACCACAGATCTCGCCAATGGCACTTAATTGACTATGTAATAGTAATCCAGCGTGATGCCAAGGATGACCAAATCACCAAGGCCATGTGAGGAGCAGAATGCTGGACAGACCACAGACTTGTCAGAACTACCCTACAGCTGCACATAGCCCCTCACCACCTAAGACGTCCTAAGCTTGTGCGCACAGCCCTCAACATTGTCAAACTGCTGCAGCCTTCCACCCAGCTTAATTTCCAGAAGAGACTAGATGACAAACTGTCAACAAAAAGGACCGCAAGATTGACCACTGGTGGGAAAAGAAGGTTGATCAAGTGCAAAGCTATGCCGACACTAACAACTCCAAAGAGTTCTACAACGCCATCAAGTCAATCTTCAGCCACGCAAAGTCCAGCTTTACGCCCTTGCTCGCTGCAGATGGCAGTATATTAATAAAAGAGAAGAATGGCATTAAGGAAAGATGGAAAGAGCACTTTAATCAGCTCCAAAACCTGCCCTCATCGGTCAGCCAATCTGTTCTTGACCATATACCCCACCAGCCAACGCTCAACCAACTGGATATTCCGCCAAAGATGAAGGAATTGAGAAGGGCCTTTAAACAAACCAACTGTGGCAAGGCACCTGGAAAGGATGGTATCCCAGCGGAGGTGTACAATACTCTCAGTAAGCAGTCTCTGGAGCAGTCTACGACGTGCAAAGCAGCATCTGGACGGAAGAATAGATGCCAGACGACCTCCGTGATGCATCAATTGTGACCCTCTATAAAAATAAAGGCACACGTATGGACTGCAGTAACTACAGAGGAATCTCCCTGCTTTCCGTTGCTGGCAAAATACTTGCTCGCATCTTGCTCAACAGGCTTATTGCAGCAGTGTGAGAAAATAACCTTCCCGAGTCTCAGTGTGGTTTTCGCACAGACCGCAGCATCGTTGACATCATGTTCGCAATGAGACAAGTCCAAGAGAAGAGCCTAGAGCAAAACATTAGGCTATATGCTGTCTTCGTGGATCTGACAAAGGATTTTGATACGGTCAACAGAGACGCACTGTGGGTAGTACTCAAGAAACTTGGTTGTCCTCAGAAGTTTACCAACCTCATCCGGCTCCTTCAGAATAACATGAATGGAAAGATTCTCTCAGACGGAGAAACCTCCGAGAAATTCCCCATATCCAATGGTGTCAAACAGGGTTGTGTACTCGGTCTGGTACTCTTCAGCCTCTTCTTCACACAGGTACTGTTCCATGCCATCCTGGACATTGACACTGGCATCTGCATTATGTATCGCCTGGATGGATCAGTGTTTGATCTCCGTCGCCAAGCTGCAAATACCAAGACACTAGAAAGACTCATCATTTATGCACTCTGCGCAGATGACTGTGCCCTCATGGTCCATGAAGAGACTCACCTACAAGCAATCGTGGACAGATTCTCTGAAACCTCCAACCTATTTGGACTCACAATTAGTCTAGGAAAGACATAAGTCATCTTCCAGCCCGCCCAAAACACTGAAGAATGTGGACAGTTTCAAATGCCTTGGCAGCACAATATCTAGTGATGGCTCTCTGGACAAAGAGATCACTGCGAGGACCCAAAAAGCCAGTCAAGCACTGGGACGACCCCGAACCAAGGTCTTGCATCACAAGGACATACGCCTGTCAACAAAGCTGAAGGTGTACAATGCAGTTGTCCTCACGTCTCTATCGTCCGTGAAACGTGGACACTCTACAGAAGGCACATCAGTTAGTTATAACAATTCCACCAGCGCTCCGTGTGATCCATCAGGTGGATCAAGTAGCAGGACCGAAACACCAACCTGGAAGTCCTTGAAAGAGCCAACACAACAAGCATCGAAACCAAAAATAATCCAGACCCAGCTTCGATGGACTGGCCATGTCATCCGCATGGATCAAAGCAGAATCCCAAAGCAGTTGTTCTATGGCGAGCTAGCCTTGGGAAACCGAAACCAAGGCCGCCCTCACAAGAGGTACAAAGACATCCTCAAGACAAACATCAAATGGGCAGACCATCAACCACGCCAGCTCGAGCTCGCTGCCTCACAGAGAAAGCATTGCCGAGCCCTGACCAGAAAAGTATGTTCCACTTTTGAGGTTGACCGCCGCCAGCGTCTTACTGCAACTCGTAAGAGACGCCACATAAATGTATCCCAGATACCACCGGTGTCCCATACCCCACCTGCAACCGCATGTATGCATCGGAATTGGGACTCCAGAATCACATGCGCGTCCACCGTTGAATGAAAGTGCACAACTTGTCTTCATCGACTGGAGAGACTACCAAGAGAAGAAGACAGGGTCTACATATTAATTATGAGAGACGTATAATGTTTGTATGAACTAACAGTAAAATCAGTCTAACTCGCAAATTAGCTCAAGTGATTACTTGTATTATTTACAATATAGAGAGATTTGCTACTGAAAAAAACTATATGTGTAACATATTACGAATCAAGTATGTCAGATCGTATTTATACAAGCCCTTTAGGTTTTGTAATTTGACTTCCCAATAAGTAATCTTAAATCGTTTACATATGGGTGAATATAGTTTCCATTCGTTCAGATTATTAGCAGACAAATCCAAATGCAACGTTCGAGGCAATATGTACCTGCTTTGATTCATTCATCCAGATTGTATGTCAAGGCACACCGATAGACAAAGAACACACTTCAATATCAGACGTGTCGATTAATCAATCAACAATGCAATTAGCGTATATTTGTTTGGGTAATATTTTAGATTTGTTTTAGCTGACACAACTTCGCTCAGGAATATAAAAAACAGTTAATCTAAATATATATAGATTACACACATCAACACATACACACACACACACAAATATATTGGGGGTTAGTTAATTCAGTTTCCATTATTTGGTTATTTTTAACGAAAATAGTGCGCGCTTGATGATTTAGTTTTATTTTACGCCTATTCGTTCCACCCTCGGGGTTTTCAGCGCTTTGAAGTAACGACACTGACACAGGATCGTTTTTACTCATCTGGTAAATAGCATCGAACAATTTTTTCTCAGAGAATTCTGGAGCGGAAAATTCCGCGGTTATATATTTTATTGTCCTATTTCGCGGGAATATTGTTACTGCAGATGTCCATGCGTGTTCATTATCATCAATAATTTTGATTGGAGCTCCTCTCGATTTATATTTCGGTTCGTATAATATCTCGCCTGTTATCGTCGCTACTGATATTGGGAATTTTAGTATTCGTTCTAACTCTGCCACATTTTGAATTGTTGCCCACGCTGTTTCACTGTTAGTCCCCACTCGGTTATTTTTTTGCGTCTTAGATCAGTCAATTCGTCCCCGCGGGATGCATTTGTGAAGTGTTCTATTATTCGTTCTGCTACACAATTCAGCGACGATAGTTTCATGGGTTTTAGCTTTTCAATACTCGGTTTATCATTTAACGGATATACCCCATAAACAACTGCTGTAACAGGATAAGATCTCACGTAGTACGGTTTGTCAATTCCAGTCAGAATTCCTGGTTTGGAATCTTGACTCACAGTGACAGTTTTTTATTCTTCAAGATGGGTTCAAATTTATCCCTGATAATCAAATCTCCAGTGTCTGAGCGGATAATGAATTTCACTCTAAAAATATACTTTTTCTGCGTAAGATGTGAGATTATCACTGCTGCGTTTTCGTCGTTCATGTTAGCATCAACTTCACCATTGATTCGAAATGTCGACCAGCAGTGAGATGCTCCGTCACGCTTGAACTCATTAAAACAAAAGCGGAATTTTACTCAATATAGTTCTATCACGAGTTTTATTCTTTGGTATTACGGAGACTCTATCGAGATTGAATTTAGCATTTTTCCTTGGCGTAATTTTTGATAATCTCTCGAACTCCTTCATGCTATAATTAAGACAAGTATTTAAATAGAGAATTCATTATATAATGAATCATTGCAAATGGCTTATGATTTAATCAGTAACCGTATGTAATAAATCATGCAGAAAGGAGTTCTGTGGGTATCATATGCAAAGCGTTCGACGCGGAAGCCTTGGTCCAATTCCATGTATAAGATGTGGGTAGGAGTGAGAGGAATATCACAGTTGTGTCTCAGTTGTGGTGGTAAGAGATACAGAGAGTTGAAGCGCTACTATGATAAACGAATTAAGAATTCCATCAATAACTCTGACCCTGACAGTGTCAAAATCATAAGAACTCCTCAAGACTACATCTGAAGATTTCCAAATGATGTAATAATTCAACCAAACAATGAATTATACAAACAATATTATAGTATATAAATGAACCAAGAATTCCGACCACACCCTGTGATTGATAACTATGAAGCGTTCCGTGATGGTATTATCAGACACCGTAGACTGAGGAATCCAGTTGGGTGGGATAATGGTGTGGAGTATTTGATGTTTGGTGCCGGGAAGATGAAATATTACTGCCATCGTTTCGTGTATGAATGTCATAACGGATTGAGCAATGATGGTCTTGTTATCGACCACATTGATTCCAATCCGCATAATAACAAATTGAAAAATCTAGAAGTTGTTACACAGAGTCAGAATTTAAAACGAGGAAATATTGGTACTTATAAATCAATTGGGAAAAGACCCGTAAAATCATTTAATACAGTAACTAACGAAGAAATTATATTCCAATCAATGTTTCAAGCCGGTAGATATTTTGATATTTGTAGAGCCTCAATACGAAACGTTGCAGAAAATGTAACCAAGACGGCGATTTCAAAAAAGACCGGGCAAAGAATTAAATTAGTTTACATCTAGATTTCATTTAGTACTATTCTATATAACACCAACGGAGATAACTCGTCCGGGTATATGTTTACGGGTTATGAAATAGTTATCTCCGTTAGATTGTGTTACCGAGTTTAGTGAACTATCTTGTTTACAAAAAATAAATAAATTTACTATTTTTTTTGACTGATTTTGGTCGGTTTTTGACTGATTTTGGTCGGTTTTTGACTGATTTTGGTCGGTTTTCGACTGATTTTCAGTGGTATCAATCGGGTCAATTGGTCGATTTGCATGGGATTTTCCGTAGACTTTTTCATGAAAATAATTTTTTGTGATATTTTTTTTTCATTTTATCGTTGGGAATCAGTCAAAATCAGACAAAAAACAACCAAAAACAGACAAAAATCAGTCAAGAAACACAACAAAATTTCACGGTGGTCTCAGTCGGGTCAAGCAGCCGATTTTGCATGGGATTTCTCGTAGACTTTTTCACGAAAAATGACTTACCCACGAGTGTTATTAAAATAATAAATAATGCAGTGGATTAGAAACTAGCGTCCTTTTCAAATCGTTTTAACAACAAGATTCGGTTTTTCGTATGCCTAATTATGTATTTACTACTATTTTATATAGTATTAACGGAGATAACTCGTCCGGGTTATGTTTTACCGGTTATGAAATAGTTATCTCCGTTAGATTGTGTCACCGATTTTGATGGACTATCTTCTGATTGGCTGTTATAATTATCGACGGAGATAATCAATTATCGGTTTTTGTAGGAAAACGAATCAAATACGAACTATTTATAAACAACTGTATTCTTTATTTTAGTATTTTTTTTCAAGTATTGTCTTGCTTAAATGTTGTTAATAATCATTATTAAACACACAGCGGATATAGCGATTTCACACCTTTGTGTTCAACTTTCATCTATAACCAGCTTATATACTATATCGTCTGTGTTATTATTGGGCTTTAGCGTCGAAAATCATATGCGACTAATTCATACAACCATACACTGTTCGCGATGTATGGGTACTTTTTGTATTCATACAACCCTGGATTTTGTCTGGTTGTATGAATTAGGTCCGTATGAATGTAGACCCGCCCATCATTCATTTCATCCCATCCCATCATTTCATCCCATCCTATCATTCATTGTAAATATCACATCATTGACGTCATTCATTATACAACTACCATAAAAACTCGATTTCGCTAAACATATCCTCTTGGGATTATAACCCGTTATTTGACGAGTTAAATTCACTCTTAGGGGAATATGTTTCGTGATATATAATATATTGTTTAACTTTGGGCCCAGTTAGATGTGAAGGCACCTAACTGGACCCTATAAGATGTGTTGTCGTATATGTAACCTCTGTGCGCCCTCCGATGAAAATACACCTGATGGAGTCCTATGAGATGTACTGTCTTATATGTAACCCATGGAGCCTCCGATGAAAATACACCTGAGGCACCTAAACGGGTTTAGAAATATATGGGATCACACCACAATTAATACTTGAAGTTCAGTACCCAAACAAATGTAGTTCCAGTCTATTTTTAGAACATTTTTTCCTCTCTCATTTTGGTGGTGATAGAAGAGTTATATTGATGCATATTTGGTAGGGATTTAAAGGTAATTGTTTATTCTTGAGAATATGAGCAGAGAGAGTGGTTGTCAGTGTGTAATTTGGCGACAGTGCACATGGAGTAATAAGGCCATGGTGATGATCTGGAAGTGAAATATGTGTTCTGTTTACATGCTGCTCTGTTTACAGTGCAGCAGCTCAAAAAAATGCCGATCAACCCTTGACAAGAATTTCACCGTGAAGTCATCTTTGGAGGTATTTTAGATTAACATATGATTTGTATTGATTGTCACACTGTGGAAAGGTCAGTACTGAGAAATATATGTAGAGAACATATAGTAAATTTAATTGTGCTCTATGTCCTGTACAGGCAGTATTGATGAAACTTTAATATGCTATGCTATAAAATTTTTATTATTAATGATAAACACATGAAATTTGAAGGTGTTATATATATTAACATTTAAAATAGAAAAATGCCACTAGAATTTAAAAATTAATTTTATTTTTTAAAATTTTAATAATTTTGTTTTAAAAAATAAAAAAAATTAAAATTTGCCCCTTAAAATGCACATAGATAATATTTTTGGAAATTATATCAAATGATATCAGCATGTTTATACTCCTACACCATATACAAGCTACAATGATGGATATTTGTCAAATTTTGTCAGAGAAAATATCTTTGCAAGTCAAAATGAGACATACTTTTAAAATGTATGAAAGACAGATTCTATTTTGTATTGATCATTCTAACTATTTATTAGGGGTCCAATCAGATAATGTATGTGTTTATGATGGGGTGACTTCATGAGTAACACATATATGCTTATATAGCCTTTAGTAATTGTTAACAAATATAGTTACAGGGTGTTTATTGAGAGGACAGTGATGAAAACTTTATACTAGAACCAACTCAAGTTCTCTACTAAATCAGTTTAAACTTTCTGAGAATGAAATGCAGGCTGAAGGGATAAAATATACTCCCCACATGTATGTAGATGACCCTTGGATGTAAGAAAACAGCAAAATGATGTAAGGTGAACACAAAATGCATTCAATTTTATTGTTCAGTTTGGTTAAGATATTGATTAGTGAAGTGCGGCATTGTGGCCTGTATGATGTTATGTGAATTCTAATGATCCATCTTAATTTATGCATTGTTAATTACTAATAATTTTTGTTAACTGACACTCTAAAGATTGCATAAGATATATTCAAACAGATATTTTGAGTTTAACTGTGTACAACTGATCTTAGCATGGTTACATATCCCACATGAACAAATATTCACATATTTTAGAATGTTTGGGATCCAAAGTTCACATTCAGTATGTCATATAGGCTGACATTGTACCTACAGTGAATCTGTAAGACACATTTCTGGCTGTGTGCACTAAATGTATCCCAAAATGTTATTTTCTTCATTAATATGCCCATGTATGGTAACATATTTCAATTCAGTACTTGGATAGAGTGCGGCATTGTATTATCAGCTGATATCTGATTCTATTGAACCATTGAGGTTAATAATTGGTATCAAACACCCTTAAAAATACACTTTAAATGTTCAAACAGATCATTGGAATTATTTTTGCACATTTGATCATAGCAATTACATTGTATATGTCCCACATATGCAAATTTCCATTCTTGTTTACAAGTTTTGGGGATCAGAATTTCACATTTAGTTTATGATATAGGATGTATTGGTACCTGTAGTTGATATGTGTGGCCACATTTGGCTGTATTCTCTTGCAATATCCAGAATTATTATTTCCCTCATGAATAAGATTGCTTATAGTAATATATTCTTTTTTACTACATTGTCGCTTGACTTTCCTGTATACTGGCATGTACTAATGTTTCCACCAATGATCAAACCTCACCGTCCCCGCATTTCCTTAAAGTGTGTGATGCATAGTCTACCTGATAAGTTATTTCACCTGTGCATGACCAGATATGCTTATAGAAACTTCATATACTTTTAGGATGAATTTATTACTTTAATACATGACTATTACTTCACATTTCTGAGTGTCACTCTGTCAAGTTTAATATTTATTTCCTACGCTTGCAGCCTGAATGTTATTTGTAAATCACTATATCTAACACATTTTAACTTCATTTGCATACATCTTACTCTTTTCTAGATATAAGTGAAACATTTTATATCTTTTCAGGTCTAGGCTGGTATCTGGAACAAAGTGTTAGTGGTGGATCAGTTTGGAAGCTCTCCAGTAGTCTGGTGGTGATAGCAAGGTTTCATAAGGACATATGCAGTGTACTGCCATAAGTGATCATGATATCTCAACACTAATATAAAGCACCTCAAGGATATGGCTTAGATCTTCATGAAAGAGATTAGCACCATTGTTCAGTTAGGTAAAGCCTGCCTAAAAACTGTATTTCCCTATCTTATAGTCGCTTTTTGTAGTTATCGACACTGAAATGTAATGCAATTTTCCTATAAAACATGGAAGTGGTCCCATAAGATGTTTAAATCTGAGTGCACTATTAGTTATACAAATAACTGCCTAAATACCTGACACAATAAATATGGAACATAGCACCTATTGCTGCTTCTTTAGTGTGTACACCTATATGCACCTTGACAGGCATATTGCGGTTTGTTGCCAAAATCACTATGAGTCATGCTACTTCATTACCCCTGGGAAAATTGTTCCCAGTTACACAGATCCAAACCACCATTTATTTTAAAGACCATTGATTGTTCAACTTTTCTGTCTAAACTTTGACAAAATCTGTTTTCAAACTTTTATGAAAATTTAATATTTCAATAAATATTTTTTTTATAAATTTAAATGTTTATTTAAATTTTCATTACAATTTTAAATGATCCAAATGTATAAATTTTAAACATATTTTCAGACAGGCCTTATCTTGTAGTACAATTAGGTTTTTACAGCATTGAAAAAGTCCTATAATTAAGGAAGATATAGCAAATTTAGTTTTGGTTTCTCAAGAACACATGGATCAGCACGTGCACCCTGTATAACACCAGCACTACACACTTTCCAGCAGGTGTCACATGTCTTGTATGCAAGGAAATTCAAAAAGACTTCATGTATAAAGATCAAATAGGTGTGGCATTCAAATATAAAAGTTTTACTAAAATTTGCCCCAAAACGTTGGGCCTGTCAGGAATCACACCATAATTAATACTTCCAGTTCAGTACCCACGAATGTAGTTCCAGTCTATTTTTAGAACATTTTTTCCTCTCTCATTTTGTTGGTGATAGAAGAGTTATATTGATGCATATTTGGTAGGGATTTAAAGGTAATTGTTTATTCTTGAGAATATGAGCAGAGAGAGTGGTTGTCAGTGTGTAATTTGGCGACAGTGCACATGGAGTAATAAGTCCTTGGTGATGATCCGGAAGTGAAATATGTGTTCTGTTTACATGCTGCTCTGTTTACAGTGCAGCAGCTCAAAAAAATGCCGATCAACCCTTGACAAGAATTTCACCGTGAAGTCATCTTTGGAGGTATTTTAGATTAACATATGATTTGTATTGATTGTCACACTGTGGAAAGGTCAGTACTGAGAAATATATGTAGAGAACATATAGTAAAATTAATTGTGGTCTATGTCCATATATACCACTTAATCTCTGGACGTGAGTAGAATGTAATAATACACTTTGCCACGGACATGATTCATATATCATCACATATATCTCTCTAGACGTTATAAGGTGACCAAACATCTTAGCACGGACAGAGTTCATTTTTGAAAAAATATATATTTTTTATATTAGAAATATATATAATTATATAAAATGAACTCTGAAAATATTGATAAGATTATATCCGAGATTTATAGATTGAAAAAACAAGAGATTAAATTGTCTGACGATTTGAACCCTAACAAAATTATGTCTGATTATCAGGATATAGAATACGGTATAATTGCAAACAAATACATGATTCCAAAAAAATATGCATTAATACACAAAATTCAGAATTGTATTCGCGATTCTCTTGCGTGTTGTAGCGATGCAAGTGTATTTGTCCCGCTATTTACTATCGTGGAAGATATATGGAAAGAATTGAGTCGAGATTATGAATTGAAAAAGGAGGTCAATTCCAAGATTAGAAATATACGAGCATTAATTCAAAGAAATGAAAAACCCCTTTAGATACCTCTCGCTATAAGCTTGTAACTGCAAGGTAGAATCTGTACTATAAATAACCATGGACTGCAATACAATGGAACAGATGTTGTCATGGAAAGGCATGTACACGTTTAACTGTATAATCAATACCAGCTTGATCAAACAACACGGACGTAAATTGCCATGGTGAAAAACATTTTAGCGGGTGTTTTTTTTTTGTTATTTTTCATTGATGCTTGTAAGTAGTCAATTCTTTTTAAATGAATCAATCAGTCTCTTTCCATTTGAAATTCTTTGGATTTTCATGTATGATGACAAAATCACTACATGAAAATCTCTTCGAGATTCAAATTGGAAGATTGTTTATGATTTCAATAATGGTAAATGAAGCATTAACCACTCGATCAGCGAGAGAGAGACTGCCAGCTATCAAAAATATATATACCTGTCCGTGATTCTATCAGGGGTAAATTACAAAATCGCAGAGTCTTCAGATATATCAGCTACTGAGCGAACTATATGGGGGGATGTTCCCAAGGACAAACCAAGAGAAGAAAAGCCTCTTATTGGTGAACTTGAAAAAATAGCAAGAGGAACTGAAAAAACATCAGCGTTGTTAACAAAACAAAAAATGATTACTCCTTTAGTGGGTAAATTTACAGAGGAGGCTATAACACGAATACAACAACAAAAGAAATACGGGTTAAGCGATTTTGCTATTGACAGCTATAATTCAAGAAATGAATATTTAACAGACGAGTATAAAAACGAGCCAATATCACTCGATGTCTGAGCTGATGATTTGTATAAAATAAAAAATGGGGAGTTAGATAGGAGGAAAAAGGAATATAAAGCCTTTAAAAAAATTAATGATTATAAAAAAGAAGAACAACAACAAGAAGGAGAACTCAAAATAACACCAAGACAAAAAAGACAAGAAGACCCTCAATGGGATGATGATGATAATTTAGAAGAAATGGATACATCACTGTATGAATTATCTGGTAAGCAAGGTGCAACTAGTAAAAAGGGAAAGAGATATCAAAAGGCTCTTTCAGGTAGTGGTTTAGTTAGTTGTCCTGGTAATATTCTTGGTGATATAGCACGATTAGAAGTTCTCATTGGAAGAAAACGAGCCAGAAATAACTCACCAGAAATAATTAATGAAGCAGCTGATATCTGCATGCGGTTATTTCAAGGTGGCATCATGGATATCAAAACATATCGAGATTTCATTGATGAGTTAGTGGAAAATTCTACGGATGGTTACCACAGCGACTAAGTCATCGGTGATGAATCACTGATTAGATAAATATCATTTAAATAAGATGATCATACACTACAACCATGATAAACCAACCAGTGTCTATGTAGTAAACTCGCGGCTTCCAGTTTATAGAATATACTATGGTGATGGTCTCGGTAATACAATTGCAGGGTTATTTGCAAGAATGGCTCCAAAAGTAGCGCCGCTAGCAAAACAGTTATCGATGAAAGCCATTGATGTTATTCGTGATAAGGGTATTAGCGCTGTTGGAGATGCTGCCGGAAAAGCGTTTTCAGCCGCTTGGGAAAAACTAACAGAGCTAGTTCGACGGCGAAGGAAACCAGGACCACTACCATCAACAGCGGAAATGTCCGCGAGTGTTAGTAAAATTATAAATAACGCAGTGGATCAGAAACTAGCGTCGCTGGTGATTAACGCCCAAGATAACATAACCGCAAATATGATAGCGGGAAGTGGCTTAAAAAAACCATGACGACGTCGATGATTTAGACGCTGATTTATCAAAGTGAATATATAATAAAATGTTTAAACGGTCACCTGATCCAGCGTTTGATATGGACGCCCCAGTGCGCAAGGATGATTCTGTACGTGATTATCAATTCTATTCTTATCAAGCAATACAAGCAGATCTTCGATCAAGAATTGAACTTCAAATTCATGATACCAGTAAATACTTTTTTACCGTGTGAAGCATTTATTGAAGTAGATGGAGAACTCGTAACAAATGTCGCAGCTAATACAGAATATGCAAATGACCCACTTATCCGAGTTGGTTTTGTCAATAATGGGATCATGGCGTTATTTACTAGTGCTAGATATCTCATCGATGGACAAGAAATTGAAACCATTGAGAATGATGTTGATGTTGCCACAACAATAATAGGGTTAGAAAGATATTCTGACGATTATACAAGATCGGCAGGACCATCTATGATGTTCGCTAAGGATATTACTGATCACCCTAATCACTCTCCGTATATTAAAATACGGACACCGCAAGATACTGCATCTGGTCCACAACCCGATACCTATGAACACAGAACTAGACCAGGAGCTGCGTTTGATATTGTTGGAAGCGCTAACCCCGATTACAATCTAGGATATACAACACGCAAGGCAATGGTACAAGGAGAGCGTCGACGATTCTCATGCGTGATTCCACTGCATCATATTTTTGGATTCTGCAGAAATGTCCGAAAAGTCATCTATGGAGCAAAACATACGGTAGTACTCGTGCGAAAGGGTACAGACGATGATGCAATTTGGCGAGGTGCTGGTGTTGGTGATGGTAAAGTTAGATTATTTAAACTATCACTGTGGAAGCCAGTGTTAATCACCACAGAGGAGCGATTATTATCATTTATGGACCAAGGAGGAAAATCGTTGCTGAGTTGGTTATCCGTGTCCACAGATACTATAGATTCTGATATCACTGGTACATTTACATGGCACCTGGCAGCGCGACAAGGTGTTTCAGCTCCACGTCATATATTTGTTGCGCTACAGGATAAAACGCAATTAAATAATCAAACACGTAGCCATATGAAATTTGATCAGTTAGGCGTTAAAGAAGTCTCGCTGAGAATAAACGGCCAACAGGAACCATCCGAGGATATACAACTTGATTACGACAACAATTATATTTCACGCGTGTATCATCGTCTGTTGACATATATGGCTCGCGATCAAAACGTCGATACTGGTTGGCAAATATCACAATTGGATTTTAAAAATCTGTATCCGATCTATTACTTTTCGCTGGAACATCTTGATTTAACAAGACAATCTATCGTTGATATACACTTTAAAGCTCGTGTAAAGCGTCCGACTAATGCGGCGGGTGATGTTATTCTTATCCCGAATTATAGAGCAGTTGCTGTCATTCTCAGCGACAAATCATTGCTTCCTAAAGGTATTGGTGGAAGAATGAGAGTGATAGATGCGTCAGTGGAAAACATGTAACAATTAGATCAATCTGTTATTGTATAATGTCATATAGTCATATTAGTGTTACGTTAACTCCCGGTCAACTGAAGAAATTGCAATCGGAATCGGCTAAAAAATGTGGAACCACAATAACACTGAAACCCAATCAGATGACTGGCGGGGCGAATACATTATCGCTGACGACTCGTCAAGTAAAACACTTCAATGATGCATTCAAAAATAAAAATGGGTGTTCAGATCACTCTCTCTGCGGCTGCGATCAAAAACATGATTAAAACCGGCGGTATATTCCCGTTGTTAACAGCGTTGGTTGCGGCAGCGGCCCCAGCGGTGGCTAAAGCGGCAGCGTTAGGAGCCGTTGGTACCGCGGCAGGAATGGCACTAACGAAAGCAACTGGAAAAGGATATAAAAAAGGGAAAGGGTCTAAGACTACCAGGAACCCCGTATTCATGATACAGCGGAAAGTGTCTAAGACTAGGACCGGTTTACTAGTTGGAGAGTCTTTGACCCCAATGTCCAATTTTGATTTACTCGATGCTGCTTAAAAAATTATCCATAAAAAACTTCAGAGGTGTCTTATGAAAGAGCAGTTGCCGGAACAACCAAACAGCGCTGAAACCGGTATCATTAATCTCGATAACAGCAGCACCGGATCCGGAACCCTTTGGGTTGCATACGCGATTGATCCACGTGCAATTGTTTATTTCGATTCATATGGATTAGCACCGCCGAATTTATGCGTTATATAAACCGCTTAAAAAATTTTCATGAAATGAAGATTTGGTATTCCACGTTACCAACACAATTAATGAATGATCCACCAATATGTGGCAGCGAAGTATTAAATGTCATTGACGCTATTTCAACGTCTGGAAAACCACCACATGTTGTCGTAAATGAATACACTAGTAATCGCTGGCGGCATCGATGATTTTGCAAGAGATTTTAGAGAGAGATTATATAAAATAACATGATTGATATTTGGGGACGACCTATATTACCGTCAACGAAGCCCGATGGCGTTGCAACCGGTGATATAAAAAAAATAATCGAAGATGAAATAGCTGAAACATTGAACCTAGCAAGTGTTGATCCCAATGAAATAGTTGTATTTCAAGATTTTCAGGGTAAATTGAAATCTAGTAATGTTTCCCTAGATGATATTTTAGTTAAACAAAGCGGCGTACCCGAAGGCACTATCGCGTTGTTTTCCGATCAGGGTAAACTCAAACCGGGTGTACTCGTATCAACTATCTTGGAACGAATTAACAATATAGACAAACCGTTATTAGATTTCCTTGGAAATCCACCGGTGACCACACCGAAGCTCACAACGATAAAAGATTCTATGTTGGAACTAGCAACACTTCAAAGTAAATATGCAGATCACGTTGAAAAGTTTGCATCATTTCGTAAAAATATCATCGAGAAATTCTTTGCAACCACGCTGGATAAAAATGATATGAAACTTCCTGATATTAAAAAATCCATCGAATAAATGAAAAACACAATCGAGGCAATCAGGAAGGATGCAACGAGGATGATAACAATCGTTGAAAAAACAAAAATCCCTCAAGCGAAAACCAACAACGTAGTACACACGATTCAACACGGATCATTTGAGTGGTCACTCACAAAAAACAAATTAGATATCACTGCAACCGTCAAAGGTATTTATCGATTAACACTAGTGACGCCAACTCAATTTAATATATCATCGTCGAGTTCATCTGGGGACAACAATACGATATCAACGATCATCGACAAGGATACAACTGAACAGTTCACGATAGCATCCACTGATAAAAATTTGGCTATGGTTTCGGTATCATGGTATGTGGAATTCGTAGCGGATTTAGGTAAACAATTAAACTGAAAATCTTCGATTGGAAATTGCAAAGCAATTTCACTAGCGGTTTCAATTGAAACTGATTTGGAAATAAAATGTCGTCATCAAAGGTACCTTCAGTATCTCAATACCGCTATGAACAAGTCAAAGAATTTCAAACTAGACTCAAAACCCTCACTGAGGAGTATCGAATAAAAATTAAAACAAATACCGACGAAGAATCAACGCAATTGATGTTACCGTGTACTCGGTGAGTGGTGTAATCGCCGGAGCCGGAATTTTACTATCCTCGGTGACATTGATTGCCCCGATAGCTGTTCCAATTTCTATATCCGCTGCGACAACAATCGCGGGAATAATTTCAATAATAACAAAAAAATATCATCATGCAGCCAGCATAAACTGCAAGATTATTTAATTAAATTTCATGTTGTATCAACCGCGTACTCGCAATTATCCTCGTTGATATCGTCGTCGCTCGATGATACATTTATATCAGATAGTGAATTCTCAGTGATGGTAAGTATTTATGATTCCGCGATGTCAAAATTATAAATACAACATGAATATAATAACAATGACAACACCTCAGGAATTACTTCAACAAATAGTGGAGAACACAAACCCGAAAACCAGCATGATCTCAATAACCTCAACGATATCAGATAGTGAGTTCTCAGTGATGGTAAGTACTTATGATTCAGCCAGGTCAAAATTAGAAATGCAACATAAGTATAATAACAATGACAACACCGCAAGAACTAATTCAACAAATAGCGGAGAACACAGCCCGGACAGTGGAGAACACAAATCCGAAAACCAGCATGATCTCAATAACATCAACGAATCCTGAATTCAGTGTAAATTTCCCTATCCCAGTCCCCGTGAAGAAAATCGCGTTAGCGAAACTACGAATGTATCACAGTTGGCCTAATATTAGGTCGGTAGCATTTGGCGGTCAACAACAGAATAACAGCTTAGCATTTGCAAATAAGGATCCCGGAGACGGGACTCCAGACTGGAATGTTGTTTCGATACCATCTGGGTCATACCAAATCGAACAAATCAATGCTGAATTCCAGCGTAGAATAAAATCAATTACTGGAACAGAAGAATCGAAAATCGCTATAACGGTTCATGAGCCGACGTTATCATCCGCGATCGAGATAAACTCACCCGAGTATTCCGTAGACCTCTATCAGAGTTCTATAAGAACAATACTGGGTTGGCCTGAAAACCCACCTCGGGGGAAAACCGTTAATTTACCACCCGAACCACAAAACTCTGATTATATCACAGACAGGATAAAACCCGATAATCCAGTAAAATGCTATAGAGATTGCGATAAGCTGTATTTTTTCATTAAAGTAATAGAAGAGAGCGACCAAATATATTACTTAACTGATCAGGATAAAATCACTGAAAATTTCACATCGTTCAATGACGATATTTCGATATTGTTAATATCTCTTAAATCCGGTACTCTCACCCGAGATGAATTTATCAGCGTCATACAAACATGTAACAAAATCATCAATGACATGGAAATATTTCATTTGCAAATTATTCAAGAGATATTAGGTGACGATAATCCTAAAACGAGAACGTTGTTTGCGATAGAAAATAGTATACCATAAAAGATATTCCCACATTCAAACTACACGGATATAATATATCAGAACTACAAAAATCTCTCAATGATGCCATTGATAAAGGTTTCCAAAAAATCCATGACGCATGGAAAAAAACAGCAACACAACCACAAACAACAATCCTCAAACATAATAATGACCCAGCCGGAGGCGGCAGGCATATCGCTCCTCAACATGTGAATATAACCTCAGTGATAGCATTGAATTTAGTATGTGATGTTATTGAAGGTAGCTATCAAATAAATCTCGAGCGATCAAATCAAGCTCAGCAGGGATATATTTTATATTCATTTGCACCAACAGCTCCTCCAGGATTTCTAATCGTTGAGGATCCAACTAATCCAGTCTATATGCGATGTCATAATGATTCACTAACGAGAATTAATTTTAAACTCACTGACCAGTCCAATAATCCAATTGATTTACAAGGCGAGGTTTTACAAATTAGTCTGTTTGTGAAGTCCTAAATGATTTTCATCGTAGTGATTTTCATCGTAAAAGAATTGTTAACCCATAGCAGCAGAGGGGGCGAATTCCATCAACCAGGGCGTCTCCGAACAAGCGTTGGTTAGCCTCGTCGACCCTTTTTTACGATTTCGAGGAAGCCTTAGTTTGCCTAATAGACCCTTCTATTAAGCATTTACTAGGAAGCCTTAGTTTGTCGATTCGACCTTTCCATGAAATATTAACGAGAAGGAAGAGATAAAAATGCCTAAGAGGTTGGTCTGTTCGCACCCTCTGCTGCTATCTATCTATCTATCTATCTATCTATCTATCTATCTATCTATCTATCTATCTATCTATCTATCTATCTATCTATCTATATATCTATCCATCCATCCATCCATCCATCCATCCATCCATCCATTCCTCCATCCATCTATCTATCTACCTATCTATCTATATATCTATCTACATATTATACAGAGGGTGTACGTAAGAACGTGCATGGAAAGAGATACTGATATCAAACAGTAATTCCAACATTCCAGTCAAAAAGCACACCATTTCATAGTGTCACTCTGGTAAAAATATATATTTAAACACTTCTATTTCACTGTCGAGATTGATTTTAAGTCTGACTATGGATTTCGTTTTGAGTTTCTAATTTTAATCATGACATTACATATCTATAGCGTTAGGTATCTTTGTAAAAGTTCGATATATGCAACTGGGAACAATATATCTTGCATGGGTGAAATTATGTGTGCCTCTAAGTACATAGGAATCAATAGTCGAGACAATTCTAATAATGTAACATTTGTCAGACAGAAAAAGGCTGAAATAACGAAAATGGAAAACTAACTAAACTGTAAACAAAGAAAGTTTAGGAAATGTAATATATGCACACAATACACACGTACACACGCAAAGTGTGTGTGTGTGTGTGTGTGTGTGAGAGAGAGAGAGAGAGAGAGAGAGAGAGAGAGAGAGAGAGAGAGAGAGAGAGCGCATGGATTGGTGATTATAGGATTTCTTCTGCTCATAAATTGAATCGGCGAATGTTTTGTATAATTAAAATTCACTAGCTTCAAAGGACATTCTCCAGCACAATAATATGTATTGTATCCAGGTGGGGAGATAATTCATGCCTGAAATATATTAACAGACGTGTTTTAACAACTGTCACCATATTTGTACTTTAGGAAATATATAGATGAAGTATGAATTTGAAAATCGTAACGTAAAGTTCAAAGCTAATGTAGGTATATATGAAACTGATATAACCATGAGAACACAGCGTACGATACTGGGTATGGTATTTGGGTACATGAAGGAAAGGTTGGATTGTTTTAATGTAACATCATGACAGACCAATGATTGGAGCATATCGACTTAAAATATCACCAGATCATCATTTAGAAACAAATGGATTCACAAAACTCATCTGAATTAAGCTGCAAAGAAGCACAATATATTGACAAGAGCTCGTTAAGTTGCATCTTAGGCTAAGAGATGTAGCTGACATGTGCGAAGGACTATATATATATATATATATATATATATATATATATATATATATATATATATATATATATATATATATATATATATATATATATATATATATATCTATATATATATATATATATATCTATATATATATATATATATATATATATATATATATATATATATATATATATATATATATATATATATATATATATCTATATATATATATATATATATATATATATTGTAAATACGTACATGAAAAACAGTTTTCAGTACATAAATTGCTATTACTTAATTTAATTAATCGATTAATCAGTAAAACTACAAATACTTACATTCCATCATATTGTTGTGAAATTCACATTTATCGGGAATCTTTGATAATTAGAAATTGTTGTCTGCTGTCCAGCCGAATGTCTACCTGTAAAAGTAAAATGTTCGAAAACGTGTGATTCGTCAAAACTATTAATTACGAAAATATTTTGAAACATTGTAGAACAAATATAAACTAAATTTCTAATATCATACTCATGACACACGAAGTATTCATTGAAGACAGGAACGTCTGAATTCCCTAATTCGTTATAACATATTCGCAAACATAAAATTATAAGTCACTGAAGAGTCACACTGTGACTATTGTTTGGGTTAATAGTGCATATTAGGAGCTATTTAATCATTTCGTTAAAGACTTTCGTTATTGTGTTTCATATGCTAGTACACAGAGGTTCCTAGGATTACATTATAGATAATTGACGCATGCGTAAACTAACAACAATACTTGAATAACAATCAGACATCAAAAAGCTATTTCACGTAAAACCTACGCCAAAAATTTAATCTCGCAGTATTCGTTTTAAAGACTTTTATTTTAAATTTCAGGATACATACACCTGTAAAAGCTGATTGCTTACATTTTTAGCAAAATATATAGAATTACTTTGACTCCAACTAAGTATGTGGAAGTACATTTCTGAAAGTATATTGATGTGTTTGTCTAACAAACGTAATAATGAAAGAGGAATGAATATGAGCACATTGCATTGACACATCAACCTATATTATTAATATAAGCTACACAATGTTTAAACGTAATTACTCGACATGAATATTGGGTATTGCAATATATAGGAGTTGTCTCTCCTTCTGCAGAGAGTCAGGGTTTGGTAAAGATTATGTGACAATAGTCAATTAATAGCGCTCATTATAGAAAAGGGAATTAATTATTTGAATGTATTGAATGTATTGTAACAGACATTGAATAGGCAAATAGGTGTATGAAATTAGATACTATACAGTAATAGGCAATAAAAAGGCACATATTTATATCCATGAGCAATGATCAGTATGGAAATGGATAACAGTTAAATGAATATAGTGCACATACATAAATCGGCATTGAAAGGCATTTATTTATATCAAAAAAGAGTTTACTAAGACCTGAATAACGCCGCATAATTGTGTATAGGAATATAATGCATGCAAAGTGATCAGAAGAGAAAGTCAAGAGAAGACCGTGCAAGATGATTGGCATAAAAGATGAAGTAGCCTGTATCCCATTTCTCCTTATATGTAGCCTTCAATATGTACCAGCTTTGAGGAATAACCAAGTTCCTGTTTGCTTTAAAGAATTACAAAGTTTATTTGTTTTCATTGTTATAGATGTGTTATAGTTCTTGTGCATTGTTCATTGTTGGGACTTGGATCACAACTAAGCATTATATACATTTAAAAAGATAGATGAAAAATTAAAGCAAATTAGGGAATGAGAACTAAAATAAGGTACAAAATAATTCAGATTAAAGTGAAAGGTGATAAAACAACATAACATGTACTAATCATTTTGTAAAAAATGTGGAAAATGGAGCAATTTTTAAAAAAATAGTATAAATATATATATATATATATATATATATATATATATATATATATATATATATATATATATATATATATATATATATATATATATATATATATATATATATATATATATATATATATATATTTTCACCAACTGTTAGTTATTGTAAATAATCTTATTCCACCTTCAGAAGTACGAAATGGTTAAGTATGCATTTGTGTGATTTAATCTTCGACTGACGGAGCTTTTGAGACATTTTTCATTAATTGTGCAAGCGTGAAAATCCCTATTACATTTTTTTTAACAGTCATTTGGTTCATGTTTCAGTGTGACTATAAATGCTACTAGGCAAAGTTTATATTAAGCTAAACTGGTGCTATTATATATAAAGTAAAGGAATGATTTACGTTTTGTCTTACATACTTGAGATTATTTGAAGGTGATATTATAAATATATATATATATATATATATATATATATATATATATATATATATATATATAAAGGAATGATTTACGTTTTGTCTTACATATTTGAGATTATTTGAAGGTGACCGGAATTGTTTGGACTTGGGTATGCTAACCGGTCAATTTTTCATAAAATAAGGATCGCATTATATCATGTCTTAGCTATTGCGAGATATTATTGAGAATGTCACGGTTCTCTCCTCATTAAATATATATAAATAAATCAATATTTCATATCTTGTTAATTCAACTACGTATGTCGACGTTTGGGAAGGGATGAGAGTGGAGACTTGTGGTTATCTATGAGAAAATAACTTTATCCGTGAACTAATTGCATCGGGTAACAATTCATTATTTCGAAAACATAAAAAATATCTCCGTAATTTAACTTCAACATGTTAGAATTACATTTCTTTCTAAAAGTTCTACTGTGAGTAGTTTATTTTATGAAACAAACAAAAATAATATGTTCAGTATAGCATGAGGCTATAACATGTTATATCAATAATACTCATCATTAGCACTTTTAATGAAAAAGGTTAAACATTCAACAGGTAGTTGTATTGAATACATATCTGCTCAGGTTATGTAAAGAAAAGATCCGAATAAACTGTATATTTCATATCAATTCACATCCTCGTGTACATACTGGTGCTGTTATTGCAGGCATAGCTGTGAACATTACGCTTCTCAAGTTATCTGTATTCATGCTAGATTGATTAACTTGGATCGACACTATACAATCATTATTGTAATAAAGTGACTTAAGACTCTCATTCTGCTTGACAAACACACGTACGCACGCACGCAATCACGCACTCGAATACATACATACATACATACATACATACATACATACATACATACATACATACATACATACATACTTACATACATACATACATACATACATACATACATACATACATACATACATACATACATACATACATACATACATACATACATACATACATACATACATACATTCATACATACATACATACATACATACATACATACATACATACATACATACATACATACATACATACATACATACATACATACATACATACATACATACATACATACATACATACATACATACTTACTTATATACGTAAATGCGTAAATACTTACATTCATACTTACTGTCGCTGAATTGAAACCGAGTGGATTTTTGGATCAAATGAATAAGTCAAACATAATGTGTGAACGATAAAGTATGTATTAACTGAATTAGTAAAGAAATAAATATATGAAATGTAAATACAATGATTCTCACACGCTCTCAACATACAATTGATCCTATCTCTCTAAAATATTGAAAATAAACCAAAACTGTTATATCTATCTGATGTACAGATTCAAAAAACCTTAGTGTCAGATAATAGTAGACAACGGAAGATATACACAAAATGTTCACGTATAGACTAGGATTGAGATTCTAATAATCTCAAGTTTTTAAATAAGTTTGGAAACTTCTGCACTTTCATTAAGATTCACAAATGTCCTTGAATTCAACTAAGTGTAAATTCAAATATGCCAATTGAAACAACAATTTGAACAAACATATTCTTATTGACCCTTGTAGAGTCGTACGATTCATAAACCGATAAACCACACATATTCACCACGTCCCTCCGATCGGCCCAAATTAGAATCGGCAGCTCGCACCCTTCATGGATCTACCATATGTACAGTCATACGTATACACGTATATACATGGATCTATCATATGTACAGTCATACGTATACACGTATATACATGGATCTATCATATGTACAGTCATACGTATACACGTATATACATGGATCTATCATATGTACAGTCATACGTATACACGTATATGCACGGATCTATCATATGTACAGTCATACGTATACACGTATATACATGGATCTATCATATGTACAGTCATACGTATACACGTATATACATGGATCTATCATATGTACAGTCATACGTATACACGTATATACATGGATCTATCATATGTACAGTCATACGTATACACGTATATACATGGATCTATCATATGTACAGTCATACGTATACACGTATATACATGGATCTATCATATGTACAGTCATACGTATACACGTATATACATGGATCTATCATATGTACAGTCATACGTATACACGTATATACATGGATCTATCATATGTACAGTCATACGTATACACGTATATACATGGATCTATCATATGTACAGTCATACGTATACACGTATATACATGGATCTATCATATGTACAGTCATACGTACACACGTACCGTGAGCATATAAAATCATCGTTTTAGCTACGTCTACAGTCGTGACTACACCACATACACAGACATACGTTCATAAATATTGACAACTGAAGATAACAATACACCTCGGCTAAATTTGTCAGCAGGTAAACTCGTCACACTCGTTACACTCGTTAACCAGCTACGCTTGTTAGCCTCGTTACACCAGTTAGCTACAATAATACCAAACTAGTAATGATTTCTGGAATATGCTATCACATTTAAACTTTAAAAGCAACTTTAAATTCACAATGTACAACGTTTCAAATCGGCGTTGTAATAAGTTATTCATAACAGGATATGAAAATACAAACTCAATAAACTTAATATATCAAATAAAGCATAAATTTAACACTCATCCGTATGGCTACAGAAATACTACGTAAAACTTGTTCTCCTTGACAGATCCAAAGTGACCAGTGTTCAGGTTATACATTTAACTTGCTTAAAATCAATGGACAGTGAGTAGTAGTCAGGGTAAAATACCCGTGCATTTAGTGAGTATAATGTCCCTTGCCACACGTAATTTCCGGCGAGATATATGCTGGTTCCGTCGCTTGTCTGGAAAAATATCTTTTCACCCTAAAGAACGCTGTACGCATGCACATCGAAACTATAGTCAAACATTTCTCAGGCCTAACACAAGTTACTTTGTTTTCTTCTAATTCTGTGACAAACGTATTTTGGCTATCATATGCCAAACAAACGTAGCGTAATCGGTCATTCTCAATGTGAGACAAGTGAAGCCAAAAACATATATCAATTTAATTATTTGTGAAGGAAACACCAAATATAAGTATTGTGAACAAACGAAATGCCTTATTACATGGTAGAAACGTAATATGAACATATTATTTGAACACAGAACGTCAAATTTACAAACATTTCAATCATTTGCGTTTCGCGTAAGTTTGGAAATTTTGCTTATAATGCATAATTAGAATATATCCAACTGGAATGTTGAGGGGTATGTTCGAAATGAATAAATTAAGCAGATGAGTGTAGGATCAGTTAGCGAAGTTAATTTCAAAGACATTCGTATTCTGAAATATACTTATCTGTACAAACAGCCGAATGTGGATTGGGTATATCACAGTACAAATGTATAAACATCATATCCGATTTTAGGAACACTGCACATGTTGGAACTAAATGAGTATAAATCAAATTTTATTGACAATTGTATTGTTTGCTGAATTCACATGTGAGGACATAGTGGTTGAGTCTGAAATGTTTTTAATCATTAAATTTAGTTTAAAGTTCATAGCAAATAACAAATGTTAATACGATCATTGCGTTAATAAAAGGCAAGAGATTTTGAATCAGTATTGGAAAGATTCATATGTTAATCAATATTTATAATGATTCATAGCTTACACAACCATTCGTTATAATAGTATATCACCATTGCTGTGGGCCATTCCTTAAACACTCCAAGATCATAAATAATATTGGCTCAAGAATGATGTGAATCGTTGGTTACAAAACTCGACATTTTAATACTGGCTCAACATTATCATATGTCTTTCTTCAGAGAACCATATATTATAATACATGTTAAACACTGCTGATTAATGGGGTTAAACAACATACCGTTATTATGTTGGCAATATAGTTAAGAATAATGACTTAAATAATCCACCGCCACAAGAGTGACCCTATTATGTAATAAGTTATAGACTAAGCAACCCATCATACTATCACAAATGGAACAATGTTTAAACGATTCATGCTTTAAAGAAACTAATAGTATATATATATATATATATATATATATATATATATATATATATATATATATATATATATATATATATATATATATATATATACAATGAGTTTAGAAAGTTTTGCATCGTTTACACGATGACATGATGGGTCCCACTATGTCCATTGCTTGATCTTGCCAGCAAAATTATCTCTTTACGATGATGTAAAAGAAGGTAAACGCTGTTAAAAGAACATTAAACGAACGATTCAATTTGTTTTCTACAGATCATTCTTGAGCTTCAGATTTAAAGGAGTTGAAATACATGCACTTTGAAATAATCATCAGACCTGATACAGCGGCGATGCGAATTATAATCTTTTAAAAAATTTATGTAGTCATGCTACCTCAATCCCACGTGGATTTATAACAACAAATGTACACGACCCCATATAAAAATATCGTAATTGACTTGATAAAATATTCCGTTTACAGCATAACGGCATAGAGATAGCGACATCTAATATGTGTCTCGAAAGTTAGAGGCGCTCTTTCTGTATTTTGACACTTTTTTCTCGGTTCGCGGGAGGCCTTGTCTTGCAAAATAGACACATACACAATTTATCTGATTCTCCCCACCCCTGTCTACATGTCTTTGTGCATTTGTGTGTGTGGGGGGTCGTCAAGGAAACCCTAGGTGACAAATATTTGACTAAAAACTATAAAAACTACCTGCCTAAATTCTTGTCCGATTCACACACTCTACTACTGCAGTTTAGGAATAAAACTGATAATCGCTTACAGATTCATACTTGAGCACCGGTGCGTCTGTATCAAATTCTCGGTCGGGTGAATATTTGAACATGTTTTTATATATTTTTCTATCTAAACCGTAACCTAAAACCGCCTCCCGCTTTTCAATTTGCAGTAATATTTCTTTTTAATTGTTCAGATCCTTGCTTCATAAAGGCAGCTTTTTCGTTCTCTTCTCGGTTTATTATAACTGATTTTCGCGGGAATACTTTTCGTTGATGGCAATTTTACTGGCTGTGATTTTCTCGTCGTATTAATCGTGTTAGTCTTTCTTTTGCTGCAAAAACGCCTTATTGGCAATATTACCAGCAGCACCAGTTGCTTTTTCCCCTATAACATTAATAGCTTTCATCGATAATTGTCTTGCAAATCGTGCTATTGTGGGAGCCTTCGATGCATATATCCCTTAAATAACGTTTCCAAGACCAACTCCGTAAATCGTTCTATAAACGGGTAATCGCGAATTTAATACTCTGACAACGGCTGGTTTATATTTGTGATAGTGTATGATAATCTTATTTATGATCGTTATATCTAATCGTGGTGACAATTAGTCACCGGTGAAGATCAGTCACTGTGATAACCATCAACGAGTTCGTCAAAAAATTCAGATATACTCTAATATACCTGATGCCATCTTGAGATAAAAATAGCAACGGCTTCATTAATTATTTCCCGTGAGATAATTCCAGCTCGTTGACCTCCTATGAGAATTTCTAATCGTGCTATGACGGTAAGAATGTTATTAGGGCATATGTAGAAGATCTTTGTTTTTTTTTCTGTTGCGGTTGAGTAGATTCTTTATATGGCGGTGGATGAGGAGAAGGTTGCGAATCGCGTTGTTGCTCACTTTGAACACATATGTCAAAATCTTTTATTTCATTTAGTTCATATATATATATATATATATATATATATATATATATATATATATATATATATATATATATATATATATATATATATTGGATCTTTAGTTGACACTTTGTCATATGTTATGCGATGTACCCAATTATACCTTTTCTTTCTATCTTCAAATTTATCATGTTCGCGTTTTAAATATCTTTATTTGTGACTAAGACCTACTTACATGAAACCAGCTAGATCAATTTTTTAATCGCTTTAATCGCGTCATCAGTACATTGTTGTATATTGTATAACTTCTTACGATTCTTTTTCTTTATGTGTTTCTTCTCTGGTATGGTCAGCAGCGGATGCTTATGGTTGTGGTTGTGAAGCGGTTATATCAGATTGCAGATTTAGCAACAATTTAGATGTTTCTACAGTTCTCTAAGTGATTTTTTCAAGTTAAGGAAGAACAATTGTCATTATTTTTTCTCTTCTTCTATCTTTCCATATATAATTTATTTAGTGGTTGTAATAATGAGGTTGAATAATAGTTCAGCACCAAAATCAACTTGAGATACCTGTCGTTGTTGTAATTTTTGTCTGACAGAATCACGCACCGGTATGAATTTCCTAATTGCCGCTGGTTTTACTCGAGACAATCTAGTTGCTAATGATTTTTCTACCATTACTGTTATATTTTATGATTCAATTAATTGCAGCAGTGAGGGTGTGACATCAAATATGCGTCTCGGTTCGTCAGAGCCTTAGTTCTATTTTTACATTACTTTTTGTTCGGTTTCGTGGGAGGCCTTTGTTTACCAAACAGACTCCTCTATAAAGTTCTCTGATTCACATTATCTGCTTATATATATATATATATATATATATATATATATATATATATATATATATATATATATATAGCGGTTTATAACTTCAGCACATTGTCAAATATTTTCAAACATATGTAATTTCAGCCCAGGCAGATGGAGGATCACCAAAATGATTGATACATTAAAACAAATGGATACAGTATATAAAAACAAGTCGATTTAACAAGGTTACCATTATATTGAATCTAAAAGGAAATTCATCATATAGTGGGAGTTTAGTCTTGTAAGGTTCGGTGCATTCCAGGTTAGATAGAATAGGGAAATATGCAATACTGTGGAGGACATAATTCGTACAAAATATGTGATGTGTTGTTTTATACTATTTAGGTACTACAACTGCTCGTCTCTAATTGGTAAAATGAAGAATAGTTAGGCATACGTATAAATTAACGGCTTGGACATCATGGCGTTTAAGGGACACTTGTTAATAATATTGATGAGCAAGATCATTTACACAAAATTGTAAAACAAACTGTTGCATTCGAAAATAGATGAAATTATACATAACGTATGTATGTATGTATGTATGTATGTATGTATGTATGTATGTATGTATGTATGTATGTATGTATGTATGTATGTATGTATGTATGCATGCATGCATGCATGCATGCATGCATGTATGTACGCACGCACGCACGCACGCATGGATGGATGGATGGATGGATGTAAATGTATGTATGTATGTATGTATGTATGTATGTATGTATGTATGTATGTATGTATGTATGTATGTATGTATGTATGTATGTATGATAACTTAGGAAACGTACTGATGACAGCTATTCCATCAATAATAACACAAGTGTTTATATGAGAATATTAATTTATATGAGGTATACAGTGTATTCAGATTGTTTTGCTTTACATGAGCGTAACAGATATGTCTTTATGATAAATAACAATATGTACGGTGAATGTTTCACCTTATTTAAAAGAACTTATGTAGAACAGTATTTTTGAAAGACAGTATTGCGTCAGACAGCACCTGTTATACTGAAAACGTTATTTAAGTTGTTGTATTAAATATAATTTTTTACAGTAGAATATTTACACAGAAGTGTATTTCTTACACATATAAGTTAAATTACGGAGATAGCTTGAATGTTTTCGAAATGATTAATTTTTACCCGATACACTTAGTTCAAGGATAATCTGTTAGTATCAGAGACATCCACAAGCTTCCACTATCATATCGTTCCAAAGCTCATTGTGAATACTTGAATTAACATTATATAACAATTGTAATGAGGAGAATTTTGTTGGAACACAGCAAGGTTTAGGGATCTGAGAATTATATCCGCTCATAATTCCCTGAAAATAACCATGATATGTAGAATGCAGAATCGTTTGCACCAACGAACATTCCCCAGCACAATAATATGCATTATATCCAGGTGGGGCGACAATCCATGTCTGAAATATATAAATAGACGTGTATTAACTGCAGTCACCATTTTTGGATATAATAAACTATATAAAGTACGCATTTGAAACTCGGGTCATGGTTAATGCAGATATCAATGAACCACGTAAAACCAAATGAAAACAGCGTTATATTGATTTGTCACCACGTACGACCTTGTGCATGACCAAATATACGGTACTGTGTACGATATTTTGGTAATTCAAGGAATGGTTGAAATGTTTTACTCTAACGTCAATTCTATATATGTTGTAGCTTGTCGATTTGAAACAAAAGCACATCATCATTTAGAGACAAGTGGATTCCAAACAAGTCTCCTTATTAAGTTTTAATGAAGTATATTCTATTAACAAGACTCTTTACAACGTATATAATGCAATGATATATAGCTGAACTGTGAGTATGACAAAGTATATATATATATATATATATATATATATATATATATATATATGCATGCAAAAAGCAATAATCAATATATAAATTTCTGGTAATTAAATGAACTAATCAGTAGAAATGCAAACACTTACATTCCATCCTAGCTTTGTGAAATCCACATACATATTGTGTCTTTGGCATTCCGACCCTGCAGGCTGCTGGCCAGCCGAACGTCTACCTGTAAATGTAATATGTTCCGAAACGTTTGATTCGTCAATAATAATAATTACGAAAATGAAAGCGAAAAACGAAAAAACAAATATAAACTAAACGTATCATTTGAATATACATTATATACTATTTCTTCTCTGCAGACTTGAACTCGTAATTCCCCAATTCGTTATTACACATTTTCAATCTGAGATAACTGTGTCTATGTGTTTGGTTAATAGTGCATATGACGAGATAATCAATTTGGTATGTGATGTATTTGGTGGGCTTATATAAATAGAGCATGTTAGATATGGCGTTATGTTGTGCTGGCCCACGTTCACTTGTGGTAAGTGTATTGCCTTAGTTTACTTAGTGAAGCAGTTTCATATACTACTAACTACATATGCCATCATACAGCTAACAAAATTATTATGTACCGCAATATAAATGTAAGGCTAAATTACTATACATTTCTGGTACAATATACTTTATATACTTGCAATGATTTTTTTTTGCACCCAATAGGAAATTCTTTCAAGGATGAAAATGACATTTCGAGAGTCTTTTTATAAGTTAAGTAATCTGAATTTGTTGCCGCTTAGATACCTATCGATCTACACACACGACTAATAATAATTCGTCACGTTATGTGGTTTAAATTAGTATAATACCTTCTATATTAATTCTCGGTTGTTCTGTGCATATTCAGCGATCGGAATATAAACGGACAATAATACGAAATATTATAAATATCTATATTAATACTTGCCTGACGTGCCACTGTAGAGATGGAAATACATCTCCTACACATTGTGTAACTGCATTTTATTAATTCATTATTTATTTCTTGATGCATTTTTATATATTTTTATTTATTTTTTGTATCTATTATATATAAACCTGTATTTATTATCTCTCATTTCTATATGTATGTGCACTGATCGTCATTGAAAGGCAACTATTTATATCAAAGTGTGTGTGTCCCAACACTAGTGTGTGTATTATGTGGATTTTTAAATTAGTTTTAACAAATGTTCAGTCATTTCATTAAAATGTCTCCAGTGTTGCTGGTTATGGTGATATGTATCAATAGGGCATCTTTCAAACATCTTGTATCTTGAGGACGATCAGTCCCAACACTAACCTTTTAATGCTGTGGCAAGCTGGGCAGCTATTAGTGCCATTTTATAAGTCCTTGTCATGACTTGACGGGATGCTTTAATACTTTAAATATATAAGTGACATCTGATGAGACCTTCCCGTTTACAAGAATTAGTAGATGTGGAGGAAGAGAGATACAATTAAAATTGCTTTACACGTAAGTAAGGCAGATGTTGATCTGAAAGCAGAATGTGCAAGGCTATTTGCGTACAAAATATGAGGTAAAGCCTGCATCATATTTGTCCCTATATGTAGACTTTAATATTTACCAGCTTTGAGGCATAACTATGTTTTTGTTTGCTTTAAAGAAATCCAGAGTTTATTTTGTATCATTGTTAGTAATGTTTTAAGCTCTTGTGCATCGTTCTATTTTGGGACTTAGATAATACTCGCATTATTAGCAGCTGTACATATGAGAATATAGATGAAACAAAAAACAAACAAAGAAGGAAATAAAATAAATAAAATTAAATTTAAGCTTAAAGTGAATGGCTGTATATGGAACATAAAATCTAATGGCGTTTTGTTTTCAACAAATGTGGAGAATGGAGTTATTTTGACAAACTTTAGTATATAAACTAAATATATAGTTTCACCAAAAATTACTAACTGTCTTATTTAACCTGCAGAAGTATGAAATGGTTAAGTATACATTTGCGTGATATAATATACGGTCGACCTTTTTTATTTGATACAGTGAAACCAGCAAACAGTCACAATGTCCAAAAAGTGGTAAACTTTATTTTAAAAATAATCCACTAAGAACGGGTGAATTACTCCAATGTTTCAGTTTAAATGATATTTCCGAATAAGAGCTATTTATCTTAATATAATAAATATACATTGATTACATATTTGACATAAAGAACACTATGGATAAAAATTCGAAAACCGAATTTCCATACAAGTTACGGAATTGAAATTAAAATAGAAGAATTAAATAGTGCTAAGAAACTTTTTGCTTCAAATCTAATGCAATTACAGAACGAAGATGGATAGAGAGAAAGAGAGATTGGAAAAGAAACTTAAATGTAACTGAACATGAAAGAGTAAAATAGATGCAATTGCAAGTGTTTGAAAGAATTATAATAAAGTTTTCGACCAAACAAATATGTTTAATACAATCAATTATGAAGCAATTATGTCGAAGACATCTATAAGAGATTTATCTTGATTCGACCAAACCAAGTCCCTTTTAAACAAAAATATTATCTGATACAAGAGTTTCTCCAGCCTAATGTAATCAATGTTTTAGGAACAGTGGATGTTCAGTCAGTAACTACTGTTTTATTCAGATTTGTCTGCGTCATGTTGCTTAAATACCCTACTTAGTTTAAGAGCCATTTAATATTAGGCCACTGAAGGTATTAGTTGATTGGTGGGAACGTTATATTTTGGATCAAAAACTGGATTCTTTTGAAAATGAAATCCAACTTCTTCTGTTACTAGAGTTATGGAAAAATAGCGCCTGCGAATTATCTTGATCAGCAAACATTTCATTTGCCAACACAGGTATTGATAATGTCGTTAATGATCCTGTCGCTGATCAATCAAAAGGTATATACCTTTGCGGTCCTTGTTTAAATACTCATTATCGTATTTTTAATCACGGTAAAATTATTATTCGACCTGTCTGCACACCTTTGCGGACTTTAATGCTGTAAAAATGATCATTTGTTGTTTGCAAAAATTCAAAGAATGAAATGAAATTAAGAAAGGAAAATATAAATTTGATTGTGTTATTATACATCAGGATTTAGCCAATGGAGATGGGCAAATAAATCGGAACCTATGCTTTTGAGAAACATAGACATAAGATATGTTGATAAATCAAGTTATATTTACTTGGTATGATAAACTTTTTGGTTTGGAGTTTGAGCAAGAGAATATATCTTATCCCCAGTTGCTAAAGACACAACGAACGAACGTTTAATATTGCTTGATGCTATTGGAGATTCAAGACCACAACCATTTACGACATTTATATGGATTACTTCGGGTGGTTAGGTATGATTTGTAAATCTCAGCTCATGTTATTACGATACAGATGTTCTAAACAATATCTGAGTAACATCTTTAGCAATAGTGTCTTTAGTGAGCAACATCACTCATGAAGACAAAATTTAAAAAAAAAACAACTCCTTCAGGAAACTTGACACGCCATGCTTCTGAAGATTGATGATTATATCAATCTTTATGCCGCTACATTTACTATAAGAAGTCTTTCGTGAAAATTGTTTAAAACACTAAATATACAGATGATGCATTTGTTTTAAATTATCTGATTTTAGTTTCGGACATTATTTAATTTCTGGAAATACTTCTTACAGTAAAATATTATTTATTTGATTAAATCTCGAAGGTATGACACGCTAATGTCAACTAAGACGTTGATTATCTTGGTGCCCCATTGCCCAGACCTTGTGAGAATATTACAATGAATGTAGAATGAATCAAGCTTGAAAAAGACAATGATGTACTTATTCTGTGCCGAAGCAATAATAGGTATTAATATATGACAGGAAAAAGGGATGAACGCAAAAACATAGAAAAACTAATCTCACGTTTTCGTTCGGAAGGTGCATCCCTTAGGAGCTCTTTTGTTGACATCTGAAACAAGACATTCATGATGGACTGTGACTTTCTTTCAGGACCATCATCTCCATCATGTTCGGATTTTCCGGGAATAGTCTTTTGATCTGTAGTAGGTGAGACATCAGATACAAGTAAATTATTTGTAAGTTTAAGTCAATCTTGCCGGGAAATACAAAAAACGTCTCTCTCTCTCTCTGTATATATATACTTGAATAATATACTGTATTATCCTTGAATAATTTCAAGAGACTACGCATTTCTTAGCAAACATGCACAAATAAAAGAATGTGATAATAATGGTTCAGTACGAATTGTAAAATAAACACTGGTGTTAAATATTGATGAAGATAAAACAGTTCTCAATTCATCCAACCTTTACATTGCACTTGATCATTTCACTAAGCAAGCTGACCTGGTATTGAAATAATACCTTAGATACACCAACTTCCAAATATATATCACGTATATTGTGCTAATTTTGTAATAGTCTGGTAAAATATCCATTTGGGGTTATAACTAGCATTCAATACAGGATAAGAAAGACTCACTCATAAATCCATTTAACCTTGGAAGAGGCATGCCTAACATATCAATGAAAATTAACATGGTATGCGACAATCTGGGGTATTACGGGAAATTAACAGTGCATTTAACTTCTCCCAAATCTTACATAGATATGTAACGTGACATAATCTGCCTGGATACATAGGTTCAATTTTAATGTACAATAGACCAAAACACATCTACGTTTTGATTAAATTCCAAATACTAACATCTCTAATATTCAGCGAAAAATTCGGAAAGTTTATACACGTAACCCTTCCATGTTATAGTGCAAACACGTCATCACACAAGACTCAGTAAGGTATAAAAAGGAAGACAAAATAGACACACACACACATTATCATACCAAAATCAAATATAATATCACACAATCGTTCAAGAATTGCATACATACACACTACAATGCTCTTTCATACACGTTTAAAACAAGAGTATTGTCATATCTGAGCAAGTCTTATTGGAGGAGATTAATTAACAGACGAAACAAATTATACATTTTAACCGTGCTGAATTATACTTACCTAAGCAATATAAATCAGAAAAAAATACTGTGGACTAAGCTGGGAAATTGTGGCCATTAAATAAAAGTATTCTCCTTCTTTTAATCGAGAAAAGAAGGGAGATACATGACGAAATGCATTATGCCAGAGCAACTTGACTGATTTGTTAATGACTACAACCAGAATATCTTATGTTGCATGAACTGTATTTTAACCTTTTAGCAATTGCCGTTAGTTCTAGAGACCCAGTAGCACACATACATACTAAATCGAATTTGCATCAGTTTGCATACAAAAAAAATACACGTTAAATCAAGTTTCTGATAATAAATCAAACATTTTTTGAAGTATATGGAGAATGGTGTATTACGCTGTAAGCTTTGAATCTGAACTCAGTTTGAACGGGTAGAATATTGCGACAATATATCATCTGCTTCATAAGAATGAGAATGTTTTTAATATATATATATATATATATATATATATATATATATATATATATATATATATATATATATATATATATATGAAATGCGGACCAATTACCAGGATGGGGAAACGTTAGATGAGTTAGGTATAAATGAAGGGTGAAATGATAACTGTTCAAGTTAATACAAAGTTAAGTCAGGATTCCACAGATACTAAGATTTGCAAACACGAGAAGCAAAGGTATCAACAGCATCATAGTTATAACTTAGGGGCAAGGCATTATTCGATAGTCATTGAACATATGTTTCGAGCAGTCGCCTTACCTAGAGATATTTCGGTAGAGGATAGTAATGGATCAAGGATATAGACTAGAAAAACAGCCGTGGGATAACTCATTAAACGATAGGTAGGGATCCACAGTTTAAACTAGATGAATAGCCATGGGTTAAGTCATTATATAGGATAGGGATGGATTCAGGGCTTTTCAACTAGTTGACCGATGCATTAAGTGTGCAGAGGATAACAATACCTATTGTTTAACTAGCTGATTTAATCGTGTTATCTATCCATGCAGAGGTGGTGTTTCAATGATTTAGAGGTAAAGACTAAAATGGTATAGGTAAGGACACGAGTGGAAAGCTTTGCCGACAGAATAAAAAAATGCCTATGCAATGGCAATTAGGTATAATATTGGTTCTATGCATAGATAATTAGTTATGGTACAGGGTGGAAACAAACGAATCCGACACGCTGATGAGAATATTGAATTCATACATTACTTGAATAGCTGTTAATGAAGGTAAATGTGAAAGTTGGTAAAGGTTTTGAAACAAAATAATATTACCAATAATACAATGAGACTACGACACTACTAAATGAAAACTTGTTATGATAATTTGTCTTTTCGCTGGAAGAATGGTTTGATGTACAAATCTTATACTCACCAGGAATGAACTCTTTGGAAAATGGTCTTTGGCTTAGCCCTATATGAATCAATCTTTCTTGCTCAGAATGTTCTGTTGTCATGTCTTGCAGTTGCTTTTCATTTAATAACTTTTCTAGTCCTTTGCCAAATTTGCGAACTATCGATACACAGGAAAACTCTTTGTACATGTGTGACATTAACGTCAGACTAAAGAGAAATCTCCACGTTAGATATCCGACCTTATGCATCGTAACCTATTTACTAGCACCTAAATGGTATTATGGTAGACTATTAAGCATTACCCAATATTGGCAACTGCATTAGGTTTTGTTACTACTGCACAGGTTTCTAGCTGGCCGAGAATGAAGTAAACACAGCTTATATTGATGATGTAAAGTGTGTCATAAGAGAATGACCAGTAAATGAGGAGTGGAGACGGATATTGACCCTCCTCTAGAATCAGATAATTACCCAATAGTTATGTGTATCAGGCATGGTTTCATTGACAAATGTCCAAATAAAGAAGTTTGAGAATAACGTTTGAGATCCATGCGTTACGAATAGCCTTAAAACCATTGTGGCACACCTACTTCCCTTTCAATATCACAAAGGTACCCAGAACTATTAAACATTGAAGACTAATACTTCTCTCGTGTCTAAATCCATGCATATCGCTTCACAACGTCTCGTTGAGTAAGGCTGATTTTAATATGCTTATGTACTTTCCTGGTAACACTATGGCCAAAGAATTAATTCACTTGTTTTCATGTGTCGGTGAAAATTAATGGGGATAGTGGGGGTCAAGAGAGACTTTGGAAAATTTGTTATGTTTATATACATGTTACGAAACAAAAACATTCGCTGAAATTGGAAATCTCATTGCGGAGTACAGGTGTTTTGCCATTTATGTAGAAGGTTCTACATAAATAATGTATGCTTGATATAGAGTAATAAATGGCTTTATACAAAGGGAAAATGACACGAAAGAAGAGAGCGATTTCAGGAAATTGGAATTAGTTTTACTTAGTTATCCATACAGTAAAGTATA
>JARLTB010000373.1:172500-287500 GCA_030141615.1 Unio pictorum
CTATCTATCTATCTATCTATCTATCTATCTATCTATCTATCTATCTATCTATATATCTATCTATCTATCTATCTATCTATCTATCTATCTATCTATCTATCTATCTATCTATCTATCTATCTATCTATCTATCTATCTATCTATCTATCTATCTATCTATCTATCTATCTATCTATCTATCTATTAATCTATCTACCTATCTATCAGTGGACACAACATGAAATCTAATCACGTAGTATTGCAGTTTACTCTGGCTGCATGATGATATTTTTTTTTGTTACTATCGAAATTATTCCCGCGATTGTTGTAGCCGCGGATATGCAAATTGGAACAGCTATCGGGGCAATCATTGTCACTGAAGATAGTATAATACCAGCTCCGGTAATTACACCACTCACAGCGTACACAGTAACATCAATTGCGGTAATTCTTCGTTCGTATTTTTTTATTTTTATTTGATACTCCTCAGTGAGGGTTTTGAGTCTATTTTGAAATTCTCTGTCCTGATCATAGCGATATTGCGATGATGAAATCATTTTATTTTTAAATCAGTTTCAATTGAAACCGTTATTTACTTAAATCTGCTACGAATTCCACATACCATGTTGTTGAAGTCCTAACCAAATTTTTATCAGTAGATGTTATCGCGAACTTTTTAGTTGTATCCTTGTCGATGATCGTTGAAATCGTATTGTTGACCCCGGATGAACTCGACGATGAAATATTAAATTGAGTCGTTGTCACTAGTGTTAATCGATAAATACCCTTGACGGTTGCAGTGATATCTCATTTGTTGTTTGTAGGTGTCCACGCAAATGATCCTTGTTGGATCGTGTATACTACGTTGTTGGTTTTCTGATGAGAAATTTTTGTTTTTTCAATGATTGTTATCATCCTCGTTGCATCACCTTTGATTGCTTCGATGAAGTTTTTCGTCTCATCAATGGATTTTTTAATATCAGGGAGTTTTATTTCAATTTATAAATTTGAAAACTGTTTTCCGTGTTCTTCAGTTTTAGATTGAAGTGTTGCTAGTTCCAACACAGAATTTTTTAACTCATCGTTGAGAGTTTTTAATCTATCTGTAATCGTCGAAAAAAGTACACCCGGTTTGAGTTTACCCTGATCGGAAAATAACGCGACAGTATCCTCGATTGCGTTTCGTTCTTTAACCAAAATATCATCCAACGACACATTACTAGTTTTCAATTTACCCTGAAGATCTTGAAATACAACTATTTCATTAGGATCAACACTTGCTAGATTCAACGTCTCAGCTATTTCATCTTCGATTATTTTTTTATATCACCGGTTGAATATATTTCTGTGGTTGGTTTCTTCATCGCTGATAAAGATCTCCCCCAAATATCAATCATGATATTTTATACATCTCTCTTTAAAATCGTTTCGATTTCCAGCGACTACTAGCGTATTCATTTACGACAACATGTGGTGGTTTTCCAGATGTTGAAATAGCGTCAAGGACATTTAATACTTCGCTGCCACATATTGGTGGATCATTCATGTGTTGTGTTGGTAGCGTAGAATACCAAGTATTCATTGGAAAAGTCCTTAAGCGGTTTATATAACGCATACACTCTTTTGGCGGGGCTAATCCATATGAATCAAAATAGACAATTGAACGTGGATCAATAGCGTATGCAACCCAGTGAGTTCCAGGTCCGGTGTTGTTATCTAAATTAATAATACCGGTTTCAACGCTGTTTGGTTGTGCCGGTAACTGATCTTTCATAAAGAAACCTCTGAAATGTTTAATCGCTAGTTTTTTAGCGGCATCAATTAAATCAAAATTGGACATTGGAGTCAAAGACTCTCCAACTAGTAAACCGGTCCTAGTCTTAGACCCTTTCCGCTGTACCATGAATACGGGGTTCCTGGTACTCTTAGACCCTTTCCCTTTTTTTTATATCCCTGTCCAGTTGCCTTCTTTAGTGCCATTCCTGCTGCAGTACCAACGGCTCCTAACGCCGCTGACTTAGCTACAGCTGGAGCTGCTGCTGCAATCAAGGCCGGAATCGCAGCAAACAACGGGAATATACCGCCGGTTTTAATCATATTTTTGATAGCAGCCGCAGAGAGAGTGATCTGAATGCCTTTTTTGGCTAAAAGTGCATCATTGAAATGTTTTACTTGACGAGTTGTCAGCGATAATTTATTTGCACCACCAATCATTTGATTGGGTTTCAGCGTTATTTTGGTTCCACATTTTTAGCTGATTCCGATTGCAATTTCTTGACCTGACCGGGCGTCAGGGCAACACTAATAACACTATATGACATTATACATAACAGATTGATTCTAAATCGTAAATTGTAAAGAGAAAATCGTTTACATATTTTCTACTGGTGCATCTACCACTCTCATTCTTCCGCCAACCCCTTCGAGTAGCATTGATTTATCGCTGAGAATGACAGCAACTGCTCTATAATTAGCAATAGCACCACGAGTCACATTATTAGCTCTAAAATGTATATCAACTACGGCTACGGATTGTCTTGTCATATCAAGATGTTCCAACGAAAAGTAATAGATCGGATACAGATTCTTAAAATCAAATTGTGATATTTGCAGACCAGTATCGACATTTTGATCACGTGCCATAAATGACAACAGACGATGATAAACTCGTGCAATATGATTTTCTGTATAATTAAGTTGTATATCTTCAGATGGTTCCTGTTGGCCGTTTATTGTCAGTGAGACGTCTTTAACACCTAATGGATCAAATATCATATGGCTGGAGAGTTGATTGCCAACTCGTGTGTTATCCTGTAACGCAATAAATATATTACGTGGGGCAGAAACGCCTTGTTTTGATGCTAGGTTCCACGTGAATAACCCGTTAATATTTGATTGTTTAACATCTGTACTTACCATCAGCCAACTTAGTAATGATTTTCCTCCTTGGTCCATAAATGATAGTAATCGTTCTTCTACGGTAATTGATGGAGTTAGTACTGGCATCCACAATGATATTTTTGTTACAATGACTTTACCGGCATCAGCATTTGGATTTGCATTGTCTGCGGGAATCCACCAAATTGCGTCATTATCATCACTCTTTCGCACGAGTGCTACTGTATGCTTCGCTCCATAAATAACTTTTCGTACATTTCTACAGAATCCAAAAATATGATGCAGTGGAATCGTGCATGAAAATGATTTACGCCGCCCATCCAACATTGACATACGTGTTGCAGCTCCTAGATTGAAATTAGGATCGTTGTTTATAACTACAGCCTCGACATCAGCATCATCATTAGCAGCACTGACTTTTTTTGGTCGTCTCATAGTAAATGGATTTCCTCCAGGGGTATTTTTAACATCTTTTGCAAACATCATATAAGGTCCTGCTGATCTTGTATAATCATCAGAATATCTCGCTAACCCGATTATTGTTGTAGCCACATCAACATCGCGATCTATCGACTCAATTTCTTTTCCATCAATGAGGTATCTAGTACTCTCAAATAGCGCCATGATACTATTATTGACAAACCCGACTTGAGTACTAGCTGGATACGGTGCTGGTACAGCAGGAGTATCGGCAGCTGTTACAAGTTCTCCTTCTACTTCAATAAACGCTTCAACGGGTAGAAAGTATTTACTGGTATCATGGACTTGAAGTTCAATTCTTAATCGATTATTTGAGTCTATTGCATGATAGGCGTAATATTAATAATCGCGTACAGAATCATCCTTGGGGACTGGGGCGTCTATATCAAACGCTGGATCAGGTGACCTTTTGAACATTTTATTATATATCCATTGATCTGAATTGCGATTTTCATCGTACACGATTTTCACCGTCGTGGTCGTAAGCCACTTCCTGCTATCATATTTGCGATGTTGCTTTGGTCAGGGGTCATCAATGACTCTAGTTTTTTATCTACTGCGTTATTTATTATTTTACTAACACTTGCAGGCATATCTGCAGTAGATGGTAACGGTTTCTTTTTTCGTCTAACTAGCGCTGTTAATTTATTCTTCGCGGCTGAAAACGCTTTCCCGGCCAGATCTCCAACAGTACTAATACCCTTATCACGAATAACATCAATGGCTTTCATTCCTAATTGTTTAGCTAACGGCATCACTTTTGGTGCCATTCTTGTAAATAACCCCGCAATGGTATCACCGAATCCAACTCCGTAATATGCTCTATAAACCGGAAATCGTGTATTAACTACATAGACACTGGCTGGTTTATCATGATTGTAGTGTATGATCATTATTTGAAATTGTAAACAATTTTTCAATTAATCACTATGATACCCATTTTCCACTAAATCGCTAATGAAACTTCGATATGTTTTGATATCCATGATACCACCTTGAAATAACCGTCTACAGATATCAGCTGCTTCATTAATTATTTCCGGTGAATTATTTCCAGCTCGGTACCCTCCTACAAGAACTTCTAATCGTGATATATCATTGATAACACTATCAGGACATACCCCACTTGGGGTCCCAATGGAATCTCTTAAGACCTTCCCGCTATAACCAGTTGCTTCATCCAGTTTGTCATCATCATCAAGTTCTTCTTGTTTTGTTTGGCGTTTTCTTTCTTGTTGTAAATGATAATCAAAATTTCTCTTGAATTCTCGATATTTCGTCTTCCTTCTATCTATACTCCCGGTATTTATTTCATACACTATATCAGCCCATTCATTATGTGACATTCTATAATCCGTATAATTGTCCGTGAAAAACTTCTCTTGTGAATCATAGCTGTTAGCAGCAAATTCACTTAAATTGCCCTCCTTCTCATTGAGAATTAGTTGTTTAGCTTTATCGGTAAATAGATCCGCTAATTTCTATGATTTAGGTAGTCCACTAACTTGTTCTTTCTGAAATGATATATCCTGAGGAAGTGTTTTTAATGATTTTTTTGTTTGTTTAGTTCTTTTGCTATTTTTTCTAACACAGGGAGAAAAGACTCTTCTTGTTTAGAAATTGCTGATGTTACATCCTCAGTTGCGCTAATTATCGGTTTAAATAACTGTTGTGTATCAGTAGAAAGGTCAGTCTGAAGACTCTGTCGTTGTTGCAGTTTATTCCTTACAGAGTCGCGAATTGGTAAAATCTCTTAATTGCATCTAGTCGTTCACGAGCCAATCGGGTCGTTAATGCTTCATTGACCATTATTAAAAATCGTAGATTTCAATTGTAAAACAATTTTTCAATTATAAAACAATTTTCCCCATCGATGATTAACTAATCGGAACCATCCATTAACGGTCCATCAATTTTGTATTCAGTGTGAAATATTTTTTATTCAGTGTGAAATATTTTCAATTTTTATTGCAGTGAGATATTTTTATTTTCTATTGCTGTGAAATATTTTTATTTTTTACTGCTGTGAAATATTTTTTATTCGGTGTGAAATATTTTTATTTTTTATTCAGTGTGAAATATTTTTTATTCAGTGTGAAAATTTTTTTTTTCAGTGTGTGTGTGAAATAGTTTTCACTCGCTATGTGCGAAATTATCGATTTTGTATTCGCTGTGAAATAGATTTTATCCAGTGTGTGTGAAATAGTTTTTATCCAGTGTGTGTGAAATAGTTTTCACTCGCTATGTGTGAAATTATCGATTTTTTATTCGCTGTGAAATATTTTTTATTCAGTGTGTGAAATATTTTATTCAGTTTGAAATATTTTTTATTTGCTGTGAAATTATCGATATTCAGTGTGTGTGAAATGGTTTTTATTCACTGTGTTTGAAATATTTTTTATTGCTGTGAAATATTTTTATTTTTTATTGCTGTGAAATATTTTTTATTCAGTGTGAAATATTTTTTTATTCACTGATTTTGCCTGTTTTTCACTGATTTTTTGACAGTTTTGGTGCTTTTTTCATTGATTTTGTGCCATTTTGGTGGTTTTCAGTCGGGTCAAGTAGTCGATTTTGCATTGGATTTTCCATAGGGAAAAGCTGTTAGGATTCATTTTTTATGATTTTTAGCCATTTTTCATCAATTTTTGTCTGTTTTCATTGAGATTTGGTCATTTTTCATTGATTTTTTATTTAAAAAAACCTCGTAGGGTAAAGTAGTCGATTTTGCATGGGATTTTCCATAAAGAAAAGCTGTTAGAATTCATTCAGTGTGCGAAATATTTTTATTTCTATTCAATGCGAAATATTTTCACTGATTTTGACAATTTCAATCAAAATATGCTAAAAAAAAAAATGAAAATATCTTTGAGGGTCGGTCACAATCAAAAAATGACAAAATCTCTTTGAGGGTCGGTCAATCAAAATCGTTCATTTTCTTGAATTAACGCTCGTAGGTTTCTAATTTTAGAATTAACCTCTTTTTTCAATTCGTATTCGTTACCCAATTCTTTTCGTATTCCTTCCACGATATTATATAACGGGACAAACACACTTACGGAAAATGCAAGAGATTCCCGAATAGATTTCTGAATTTTTTTGATGAGCGCATATTTATTTGGCAGCATATACTTGTTGTTGTTAACTCCGTATTCTATATCCTGAAAATCTGACACAATTTGATCACAATTTAACCCATCTGATAGTATAATATCCAGACTTCTCAATTTTGCTATTTTAACTATAATGCTATTCATTTTTTCAGAATTCATATTCTATAACAATTACATATTTCTAAATGAAAAATATGACGCATCATACATAACTAAATTGAATTTTTTGTCCTGTCTTTTTTTAAATCGCCGTCTTGGTTATTCCTGATGCAACTTTTTGAACAGAAGGTGAACAAATATCGAAATGCCCACTGGCTTCATTCATTGATTGAAATATTTGTTCTTCGTTAGTTGCCGTATTAAAAGATTTTACTGGTTTCGCTTTTTTCGAGCATTTTCCAGTCTTCCCCCATTTCAAATTCTCACTCTGTGTAACAGCTTGCAGATTATCCAATTTGTTATTCTTTGGATTAGAATCCTTGTGATCAATAACAAAATCACCCTTGATCAATCCATAAAAACATTCATACACGAAACGATGATTGTGATAAATTTTCTTTCTAGCGCAAAATCTCAAATACCCTTGATTACTCACAAAACCTACCGGTTTCTTCAGTCTACGGTTTATTACAACACCATCACTGGATGCTTCGTAATTTGTAATCAAGGGATGCGGTCTGAATTCTTGGTTCATTTGTAATACATAATACTATTTGTCTAATTCATTGTTTGGTCTAATAATAACATCACTGGAGAATCTTTCGATGTAGTCTTGAGGAGTTCTTTTGATTTTATCCTTGACGGAGTCAAGGTCAGTGTCAGAATTTTTGTATCTTTTGTCATAATAACGCTTCAACTCTCTATATCGCTTTCCACCACAACCGATACACAGCTGTGATTTTCCCCTGACCCCAACCCCACATCGAATACAAGGTTACGGGCCAAGACTTCCACGTCGAAAACTCTGCATATGATACCCACAGAACTCCTTTCTGCATGATTTGTTACAAGGAGTCACTGATCCAATCATGAGCCATTTGCAATGATTCCTTATACATAAATCATTCATTTAAATGCTTGTTTTAATTATAGTATGAAGGAGTTTGAAAGATTATCGAAAATTGCGCCTTGGAAAAGTGTTCAATTCAATCTTGATAGAGTTTCTGATACCCCAAAGAATACAATTTTTGATAGAACCATGATTAGTAAAATCAGAGATTGTTTTAATGAATTCAAGCGTGATGTGGCAGCTCACTGTTGGTCAACATTTCGAATTGTACCTAATATCGATGCTACCATGAATGATGAAAAAGCAGCAGTGATAATCTCACATCTTGGGAGAAAAAGTCATTTTTTTTAATAAAATTCCTTATCCGTGACGACACTAATAATTGGATCATTAGGAATAAATACGAACCCATTCTCAAGGACAAAAAGACTATCACTGTGAATCAAGATTCCAAACCAGGAATTTTGACTGGAATTGACAAACCATACTACGAGAGATCGTATCCTGTAACAGCAGTTGTTTACGGGATATATCCGTTAAGTGACAAACCTGATATTGCAAAACTAGCACCCATGAAATATTCGTCATCATTGACTTCGTCAAGGTTCAATTGTGTAGCAACACGAATAATAGAACACTTCAAAAATGCATCCCGGGGAAATAAATTGACTGATCTAAGACGAAAAAAATAAATGACTGGGAATTAACGGTGAAACAGCATGGGGCAACAATTCAGGATATAATCAAATTAGAAAAATCATTGAGATTTCCAATATCAGTAACGACAATAACCGGTGAAGTATTATACGAATCAAAATATAAATCAAAAGGAACTCCAATACAAATTATTGATCATAACGAACACGCGTGGTCATCTTCAGTAACAATATCCCCACGGGATAGAACTGTAAAATATATCCCCCAAACCGAAGAGTTTTTTTCCGAGCAGAAATTATTTGATGCTATTTACAATTTGAGTAAAAACGATCCTGTGTCGATGTGGCTATTTCATAGTTCTGCAGACGATGAATGTAGATTTGATCAGTTTGTAAGACCCAACGGAGAATTGTACCGTGCTGAAGAGCTCCATTATCAAATGAAAAAACCAGCTATTGAGTTTTCTCCCCAGAGTTCTGGGGGGAAAATTGAAAATCAATTCTTAACAAACTGTTTTACACTTCCATCAGTTGCAGCACATTTTGCTAGGAAGAAAAACGCGTGGAAACCAACCCGAAGTGAGTTTTTATCAGATGTCAGATTGTCCTGTCTTGAATACAGCCATGGAGGGTTATGGAATACAAAATATGACACTGAAACCGTTATTTCCGTTGATATGATTGCGTGTTATCCAGGGAGTTTTCTCGGGTATGGAGAATGTAGAGAATACTTCAATCGATTTGGACACCCTACACACGAAATGGCCCGTGTTGCTATTAATGAACCACTGCCTGATTTTGATTTAACCGGATTCGCTCGTGTAGTATCATTTTAATTGGCTACAGGACTTCATCCGTGTAGTTATGTTTTTATTGGTAAACACATGTCTGAAAAACACTGGATGCCAATAGTGTTATTACGGTATATGATTGATTGTGAGATGTTACAATCGTTAATTGTCAGTGAAGCGATTATATCCTATCGAGCACAGAAATCAGTCTGGTTACCACAACCCGATCTAGAAAAAATAATTAGCGAACAGCGAAAACAATTTCCTGATTTTAATGGACAACAAATCATGGATTGGTCCAAACAGTTATTTGAAATCAGAAACAACGAAGCAAAGGATCTTGGACGAAGAATAATCGGTAAATTTACTGAGGGTGGCAAATACGACAATACAAGATATTCTTCACGATTGATTATATACAAAGCTGAATACGATTTTGTAATCGCGGATCTAACGAATAAAGGCCTACATGTCAATCGTAAAGACGCATTTCTGTCCGATGGAACCAAATTGGGGACAATTGTTACTTACAACAATGGATACAATCCGCAGTATACACATTTGAGAGCTTTTATGCTCGGTTATGCTTCTATCAATTTATTTTCGATGATAAATAAATTTCCTAACACCGCAGTTAGAGTCGCCACTGACTCATTTTACATAAAAAGCGATATGGCTGATTTTATAAGCAGTAGCAAAGCTACTGGCAACGAGGATTGGGGGTCATGGAGAATTAAGCGGGAAATGCTTCATGATTATATTCAATCAGCAGATGTTACAATTGAAAATAATTATTTAAAAAGCAATCAGTGTTCAGAATTTTCTAATGCACCACCGTGTTCTGATCCAATCTGTAGATATAAAACAGTTTATTTAAACGGCTGTGGCGGGTCAGGAAAGACAACTCGGGCAATTGAATTATTCCGCGTTTCCAATCCAAACATGATTGTGCTAACACCAACTCACAGACTTGCAAGAGAGATGATACAGCGAGGGGTAAATGCCTGTACTTATCACAGTTTCTTTCGATGGAAAGGAGATAAGTGGACTCCTGAGCGTATGGGCGAGAAATTCATTCCAGAAATCATCATTTGGGATGAAATATACACAGTGTCATTAGATGTATTACAAATATTTCTTGAGTGGTGTTATTGAAAACTACAAAAGTCGTCATGTGCGGTGATCACGGCCAACCCCCACCATTTGTCGGTGCATCCCCACATGAATGGCTAAAGGGTTTTGTAGACTATTATGAAGAAATTAGTACTGATTATAAATCACTTGATAATGAATTAAAAGCATTTAAGAAACTAATTAGATTACAACCGGATAGAATCCAATGTGAAATAGCGCGTGAAATAATTTCAGAAACTCCAATGAATGATTTCTGGGAAACATGGAGACCAAATGATTTGATAATTGCAAGTAGAAAAATAGTCAGGGACACACTTCAAATGAAGTTATTTGAATTGCATAAAGAAAAATTTACAACGCTTCCAGTACCGTTATGTTATAGGCCTTCGGATACACGAAAACAGAATACTGAAGTTGATATTCCAGGCTTTACAGAGTCAAGAAAACAAATTCTCGTGCTAAATGATATTGTGCTGGTTGATATCAATGTCGTCGAAGATGCATTGCGTGCTAATAAATCCCCATGGACGCTAGGATACGCAGCGACGATACATTCTTCACAGGGATTGACTATATCGGATACAATTGTTTGGAAAGTAGATAATCGCATCGAATGGTCAAATTTAGTCTATCTTGCAGTATCCAGAGTACGAAGAATAAATCAACTTCGAAGAGTTGTCTTTGAAAATCCTAATTAAGACCCCGCGGTGGTAATTGAGTATCCTCGGGTATCACTTGTAATTGTTGTCGAGTAAATCCTCGTTGAGGGGCAGTTGAATCCAGTTTATAGATTGCTGGTCTAGAAACGCTAGATCGTGTTATACTAGATATCTTGTGTGCAGTAACACTCCAAATATGATCAGTAGCCCTTTTTCTGCCACCTTCAAGCTCTCCTGGTTCGTATAAATACCTAACAGTGATATTACTACCAAGAATTGATTCTTTGAAATCTTTTTGTGGTTGTACGGGTATATACTTCTTTTTAATCGCGTTGATAGGTTTCATGTTGATTGTTCTGGTAATCTCATTATTTAGAGCTGCAACTACCCCTGGTAACCTTTTGACCCATTCACGGGATCTTTTTTCTTGGATGAATTCTTTTGCGTATTGATATCCAAATAACCGTTCAGCAAGTGTCCAATTAAACCGTTCAACAATTGCCTGATCACGATGTAGCGCAGTATACCCCCGTCTGATGGTGACATTATGATTTTGCATTATTGATAACACTGCACCCTGAAATTCCTTGCCAGGATCAACTTGTAACAGATTTGGCCAGTGCAGAGGACCCCTTCGATAAATCCTTTCAAATGCAGAAGCTACTTCAGGTGATGATTTTGTTTTTAACGGTTCTGCTTCTTTGTATCGACTCGCAACATCAACTACGGTTAGCGCGTATTTGTAACCACCATCATGTGGCAGAAATAATATATCAGCTTGATGAATTTCATTAGGGACAGTCACATCAATATGCGAGTAATTAATTTGTTTAGGCGGTGGTAGATAAATTTGCCATAGAGCCTGTTTGGATGACCAATGAGCCGCAGTGTTTTTTTTTTCACTTTTGCAGCGCTAGCGAGTTTATTGATTGCTGCCTTGCCTCTCCAATATCCTTTCGGAGAATAATAAATAGATTCCATGTTGTTATTAATTACCAGCACCTAACATCAATTTACTTTTCATAGCCGATTTTATCAAAAAGGAAGCCAATTTTTCTTTGAAGGATTTATCAGGAATAACATTTACTGCATGAATTAATTTCACATCTGCTAGACGCCTGTGTTGCAAATTGCTGCTTTTATAAGCAACATCATGAACGTGACACGCCTTATCAATGGCGTTTATTGGTTCTTCACCGGGTTTGGGTTGGTTATGATGATTGAGTCTGATATCAAGTCTGGTTCCCGGTCCACAATAACTATACCCTGGAAGGTGTTTTTCTCCTGGATACTTTGCCCATGGGGTTCCAGGGAGTTTAGTTAGCTTAGCTGCGATATAACCTCCTCGTTTTTTTTTTAAAGGTTCCTTGGGTTTATGAAGGGAAACAAATCCAAATTTCTTTGTACTACATTGTACGCATTTACCAGAAAGCGCTGATCGGTTATTTTTAGTTGTAATCGTCGTCAAGTCATCTGTGCCAGTACGCGCCCTACACTTCACACAATATAGATCCATAATTTATATATAACAACATTAATATAATTGATTATTCAGCTACCCGACGACGGGAACCTATTAAACACCATGAAATGTTGCCGAATTCAATTAGAATGATTATAATCGAACCATCTGGAAGCGGCAAGACACAACTGCTACTTAATTTGATAACGAGATGGATGAAATAAGACAAATTGTATTTAATAGCCCCGAGTGTAGACGATCAGCGATGCTATGAAGTGCTAAGGGATTTTAACGAGAAAGCAAAAGAATTTCAAATCGATGATGATATTATTGAATTTATTACTGATATAGAGGAAGCACCGATCATTGATGCTATTGATGGAAGTATTAACAATTTAGTCGTATACGATGATATCGTGTTAGATAATCAAAAAAATCCTGCTAGGATATTTTCCAGAGGCAGGCATAATAGCACTGAGGTGATATATGTCACTCAACGATACACATAAATTCCAAAAGTGATTCGCGATAATTGCAATTTATTGTGTGTATTTAACGGAGTTGATACTCATACTCTTATAAATATTCATCAGACCTGGTGCAGCGGTGATATGAATCATAATCAATTTAGAAATTTCTTTAGTCACGCTCAGTCAATACCACACGGATTTGTGACGATAAATTTAGCAGACCCTCGGACACGATATCGCATCGGACTTGATAAAATATTCAGTTGAAATCACAGGGGTGAGTTTTTACTCATTTCGAAGACCCCTGCAAGATCGTGTTTCAGACAAAAAGAACTAAGGCTCTGTTTGGCAAATGGAGACTTTCTTTTTTTTTTGTTAAAACATGAAAATTCGTAGGAAGGCTCTATTTGCCATTTTGACGGTTAAAAACGTTTTCTGGCTAAATGTTGTCCGATTCACCCTCTCTGCTGCTTTTATATATATATATATATATATATATATATATATATATATATATATATATATATATATATATATATATATATATATATATATATATATATATATATATATATATATATATATATTTATATATATATATTTATATCAATGTAAACGTACCAATCATTAAACAATCTGCTCCATAGATTTGGCTGTTGTGATGTTGGTTCAACATTGAAAAGAGACCCCCAGGTCCGGGTTGAGGCAACGGTCCGGTCCCATGAACCGCACAGATCACACATTTAACCGGGTATCAACAGTATTACCATTTAATCCCCAGCTAAAGTTCAGTACCAGTCCAAGATCGTTACTTAACTCATCGAGCCAAGGACAATCGCAGTGTCAAAGTAGGGAAAAAGTCCATTTAGACTCTCTGTCTGTCTGTCTGTCTGTCTGTCTGTCTGTCTCTCTCTCTGTCTCTCTCTCTCTCTCTCTCTGTCTATCTATCTATCTATCTATCTATCTATCTATCTATCTATCTATCTATCTATCTATCTATATATATATCTATCTATGTATCTCTCTCACTCTCTATCTATCTATCTATCTATCTATCTATCTATCTATCTATCTATCTATCTATCTATCTATCTATCTATCTATCTATCTATCTATCTATCTATCTATCTATCTATCTATCTATCTTTCTACCTATCTATCTGTATATCTAACTATCTATCTTTCTATATATCTATCTGTATATATATATATATATATATATATATATATATATATATATATATATATATATATATATATATATATAGGTAACTAACTAACTATCTATCTTTGTATATATCTATCTTTCTATATATATATATATGTATATATATATATATATATATATATATATAGAGAGAGAGAGAGAGAGAGAGAGAGAGAGAGAGAGAGAGAGAGAGAGAGAGAGAGAGAGAGAGAGGAATTCCACGACAATAGCTCGTTGCATCTGTTAAGGTTGCTGTGGTTGGAATTTAACCGTATGTTGGCACACTCGACAATCGGGTTAAATCGCTCATAAAAATGTTTTGGGATCGAATGCAAATAGAGAAATTAAAGTAACGTGTTTTGGTAATTTTTATTCGTTAATTGTGATATATCATTCTAAGATATTTTAGTACTTGGGGACTGGTGTTGTTCCAATGCATTCCCTGTTTTGATATATATGTTAATTCCATCCATTATTGTTTATATATTTTTTCCATCGGTAACGATAACATCAATATCTATCTATCTGTCTATCTATATATCTATTTATCTATATGTCTATCTATTTATATATTTGTCTATCTATCTGTCTATCCATCCATCCATCCATCCATCCATCCATCCATCCATCCATCCATCCATCTATCTATCTATCTATCTATCTATCTATCTATCTATCTATCTATCTATCTATCTATCTATCTATCTATCTATCTATCTATCTAACTAACAGTCTATTAATATATCTACCTATCTATTTTGTATATATATATATCAATGTACATGTACCAATCATTAACCGATCTGCTCCATAGATTTGGCTGTTGTGATTATTTGTTCAACATTGAAAAGAGACCCCCAGGTCCGGGTTGAGGCAAAGGTCCGGTTCCATGGACCACAGATCACGCATTTAACCTGGTATCAACAGTATTACCATTTAATCCCCACCCAATGTTCAGTACCAGTCCAAGATCGTTACTTAACTCATCGAGCCAATGACAATCGCAGTGTGAAAGTTTGTCGTGCAAAGTTGGGAAAAAGTCTATTTAGACTCTCTCTCTCTCTCTCTCTCTCTCTCTCTCTCTCTCTCTCTCTCTATATATATATATATATATATATATATATATATATATATATATATATAATTTGCATGACGGTATAATATTACTTAGAAATTGAATGCCAGCTCCATAAATTAATTGTATTTACTGCATCCATAGAGCCTTATATAAGTATGTTACAAAATATATCCATGGTGCGATAATTGATATTTTGATAGTGTTATGTCCTCACATTCTCTTGACATTCAAATTCAACCAACATTTCTGTATACACAGCTTGTTTTGTCTTGTCGAATCCAGTTATTATAATCTGATTGAAAACGTAGCATAAATATTAAATTTCATTTGGAACTCAAATAATTCCATTTAAGGCCCGCAATTCGTATCAAGGTGACAAAGTATAGAATATGCTCTAAACGGCACAGATGCAAAGTATAACGTAAAAAGGCGTTCCAATTAATGAACACGGGAAAACATTTAGTCACACACCTTCAAACATACTTTTCAAATGTTAATTTCATGTCCGAGATTGAAACTGCTTGTCGATGGAGTTTGCTTGGAGTCTAGAGTTTTACTCATGGCATTAGAATACAAATACAAATGCGATAATACATGTAAAGGAAACATGGTTTGTACAAAGTAGACATCTGTAACTAGAATTCAACAAACATGGGTAAAAATCTGGACGCTTTTAATGTAGAGCAATCAAAAAGTCGAGACAATTTTAACTATGTAAGATTTGTAACGGAAAAACAAATGCATATAAACAGAAAGGAAAACGTACTAAACTGCTAGCACAGAAGGTTAAGGAAATGTAATTTCCGCATACGTGAGAGAGATCACAAATATGGTTTACTATCATGAATGCAGCACTCATTGCGATGACTGAGTTCTGAACAGGTAGTGTGGGCTTGTAACCCTTTAAACGAAATTCAGGCTGAATATATAACAATGCTGATTACATGTATTTTGAGGATGACTACGTGACGATCATATTATCACATATTATCATATTAAACATATTTCAGATATTTGATGCAGCCCTAGGTTAGTGTTTGGGTTCAAGAGGTTTAGAGATATGTAAAATTCAACATTACTTATTTGTTAGACGTGGCAGAATGATAGATAACTTTAATGCCATATATTTAAATGTATTTTATATAATGCATGCATCAGTCAAGGCTTTATCCATGTCTGTTACAAAAGAGAGCTAGTTTTGCAAGAATTAATCTATTGATAACGTCATATCATAACATTCTCTAGACATATTACTTAGATCAACTTTAACTTGTCAAAGAATAACGGTTATGGCCTCAGTTTACGTTGTTAAGTTTGGTTGAAAGAAAAATCTAGCTGAATATCAGAAATAAATTGTAATCAATAATATTGTATTATTGAGATGTATTTAAACTTCTAAGCGTCCTATACAGAAACGGTTTCAAACTATAAGAACGCATACAATGATACAAAAAAAACTTCTTGAATACAGTTGGAAAGATCCTCATACGTGTATTAATTACATAATGACCTGTTGGAAACTATGTTGCATCTATGTTTATAAATGTTTCAAACTGCGTTTTTACATGCCAGTTGTATTGGGTTGATAAAAACGAGGTTAAAGTTTCTAACGAGAACGTATTTTAGCTATCATAGCCAAACAAACGTAGCGTAATTGGTCTATTTCAATGTGAGAAGTCTGAAACCAAAAACACATATCAATTTAATTATATGGGAAGGAAACACCAAAAATAAATATTATAAACAAATTAAATGCTATATGACATGTTATAAACCTAATATGAACATATAATTTGAATACAATAACGTCAAATCTACAAAATTCGAAACATTTGTATTTTGTTTAAGTTTGGAAATTATCATTATAATGCATAATTAGAACATATCCAACTGTAAGGTTAATGTAAATGAATAAATGAAGCAGCTTAGTTTTGAATTCGTTAGCGAAGCATATTCTGAAATATAGTTACCTGTACAAAGAAGATAACCATAATGAGTCACGTGATCCCATTAGAGTAGTTTGAAATAGGTGTATCACAGTACAAATGTACAAGCATCATATCCGATTTTATGAACACTGAACATGTTCGAAATAAGCAAATGTACAAACAATAATTGGATCTGAATCATATTTTATTCACCATCGTATTTTTTGCTGATATTACCTGTGAGCACTTAGTAGATGAATCTGAAATGTTTTCAATCATTAAACTTTAATTAAAGTTCATAGCAAATAACTCATCTTTTTTACGACAAAATATGTAAGACCAAATCGTAAATCATTCCTTTAATATATTATTGCACCGGTTTAGCTTAACATATACTTTACCTATTAGCCTGTATAGTCACACTGAACGCACAAACATGAATCAAATGTAATGTTTATTAAAATGTTCTAGGAATTATCACGGTTGTGCAATTAATGAAAAATGTTTCAAAAACTCCGTCTGTCTTAGATTATATCACATAGTTGCTTACTTAACCATTTTGTACTTCTTAAGGCTGGATAAGATGATTTAATGGTTAGTGAAAATATAAATTTAGTTTATATACTAAAGGTTATTTTTCAAAATTTCTCCATTTTCCAAATTCCTTAAAAAGATGATCAGTACATTTTCTTTTGTTTTTATAACCATTCACTTTAATCTGAGATTTCATTTTACCTTATTTTAGTTTTCAGTCCCTATTTTGTCTTTATTTTGTATCTATCTTTTTAAACGCAAGTATGATCCATGTCCCAACATGGTACGATGCACTAGAACTATAAAACTTCTGTAACAATAGTAACAAATACAATATTTATTTCTTTAAAGCAAACGAGAACCTAGTTACGCCTAAAAGCTGGCACATATTGAAGGCTACTAATAAGGACAAATGGGGTGCAATCACCTGGCACAATCTATTCCCATATACACATTTGCTTTCTCTTTTGATAACTGTACATGCATTCTATTTATATACATATTTGCGGCGTTATTCACGTCATCATAAACACTTCTTTGATATAAATAATTGCTTTCCAATGCCGATTTATGTATGTGCACTATATTCATTTAACTGTTGACCATTTCAATATTGATTATTATCCATGAATGTACATATGTGCCCGTTCATTGCTTATTACTTCATAGTATCTACTTTCATACATATATTTACCTATCCAAACTAATTCCTGTTACTATAATGATCGCGTTTCATGCACTACTGTCATATAATATTTTGCCAGACCTGTCTCTCTAGAAAAGTAAAGACAACTCCTATATATTGTGTAATCAATTCTTAATGTCGACTGATTGTTTGTGAACATTTTGCAGTGTATAATACTAATACAGGCTGATGTGTCTATGTAATGAGCCCACATATATTCCTTTTTCAGCGTTGTGTTTGTTTGGTCAACACATTAATTTACTTTCGGAAAAGCACTAACACTTACGTACCTTGGATTCAGGATACTTCTGTACATTTTACTGCAAAGGTACGAAATCTGATTTTACTGCTGCCCGAAAATTGAAAATTAAAATAAAAGCCTTTAAAACGAATAATTCGATATTAAATGTTTGGCGAAGGTTTTCTGTGAAACAGATACTGATAATGTCTGATTATTACGCTAGAACTGTTTTTATATATTCTGTAATCTTAGGAACAAATGTGTGCTAGTACATTACACACCATAATAAAAGTCATTAACGAAACGATTAAAATGCTCGCCATGTGCACTATAAACATAAACTATGGATACATTGTGATTATTCAGTGACTTATTATTTTCCGATTGAGATTATGTTATAACGTCTGAGGGAATTTCGACGTTCCTGTATTCGAAGAATACTACATGTGTCATGAATATGAAAATAGAAGTTTAGTTTATATTTGTTCTTCAATGTTTCACTATATTTTCGTAACTAGTAGTTTTGATGAATCACACGGTTTAGAATATTTTACTTTTGCAGGTAGACATTCTGCTGGACATCAGCCAGCAGGTTTGGAATGCCAAAGACACCAAATGCATGTGAATTTCAAACCCTAGGATGGAAAGTAAGTATTTGCATTTCTATTTATGAATCGGTCAATTAATTTACTTAATAGCGATTTATATATTGATCATAGTTTTAATGTTTATGCCAATCACCTATCACGGTCTACTTCCATATACACATTTGCCTCTCTATTATGATCACTGTACATGTATAATATTTATATACATATTTGCGGCATTATTCAGGTCATCACAAACACTTATTTGGTATAAATAATTGACTTTCAATGCCGATTTATGTGTAGTATATTCGTTTAGCTGTTTGCCATTTCCATACTGATTATTGTCCATGAATATAAGTATGTGCCTTTTCCTATTACGGCATAATATCTACTTTCATACACATATTTATATATCCAACTAATTTCCGGTTCTATAATGATCGCTTTTAATAGTCATTGTGATTATACAGTGACTAATAATTTTCAGATTTGGAATATGTTATAAAGAGTTATTATGTATATATTTACAATATATATATATATTTACAATATATATATATATATATATATATATATATATATATATATATATATATATATATATATATATATATATATAGATATATAGATATAAATACAAAACTATACTCCACCTCGGTTAGAACCAGCACCCCCCATACAAAATTGGTCCATTTGCACTTTCGTAATTTTTAGTTTCATGTTAAGAACATGATTCAGTGATAAGCAGTAGCAAGCACTTACCCAATCCTAGATACATGTAGAGACCAATTACTGGTACTGATCTGTCTTTTAATTTTGTAAAGTCATGTTTGCAAATTTGACAGCAATCATAATGCTGATCGATCGAATGAGAGATATATTCAATTGACTCCATTGTAGCTGCAAAGAAGTATATCAAAATTTTACAAATCGGTATATATATACTATTGAAAGATTCTTATTTTCATGTTTTATATGTATTTCATTTCTTGGTCTCAATAGCCAAATGCCCAAATAGTCACAGACAGGAAGCTGTATTGAAATACATGTACTTAAATGTTTTAGTTCTATATTATGATTAGGATTTTGATGCATTTCCATTACCAGTATCTATTTTGCTATTGTGTTTTATTAATAATGATACAAATTGCTTTGACATTTTTCTTATAAGAACCACTAATTAGTAAGACATCTGGATACAACCACACATAATTGCTTACATTTGTTGAACATTTAAGGTTTAACAATTTTCCTCATTATTATTCATTTCAAAATTTCGCTGAGCTCTAATTAGTCAGAAATATTTCCCAAATATCTGCTACTAATGACAAAAACACAATATGAACTGTAAACTTCAACACATCAAACTGAATAGATTTGAATGTTATAAATGCACCTTTTTCATGCTAAAATTGACATTGTTTTCTAATGCTAGTTTTATAACTTTGTACAATGGTTACTATCTTTATTATGTAATTTATTTTCTCCCTCTAATTCTTTAATATGAGATACCATTTAGGTTTCAAAGGGTTATATGATCTAAACCAATTTTATCCTAGCATTCATGAAAAAATAAAAATTCTCCAGTTGGAACGAACCATAACTAAGAAGTCGCATACAGTAAAAATGCAGTTCAAATTGAAAGACGTTTTACAGTTGTGTACATGTATATTCAACTTTGTGAGTCATTATTCTTCAAGGACTGAACAGGTGGTTGCATTAAGGTTAATTGTGGTTGTTTATTGGAGCTATTTTGGGGTTGTTGTAATTAAGAATTGAACGGTATATACCTGGACTGTTCAAAAGAAGACCAACAAGGCCTCGATGTTTGTGCGTACGTTTGTTAAGATTTCTTTGAATAAAGTAAAGTAATAAACGTGTTGCAAAATGGGTGCATAGAAAGACCAGAACATACAAAAATGCACATCAGTTATATCTTCTATACTATTGTGTATATTGGTGGTGATAGTATAATTCATATTTGTGACATTTAATATTAGTTATATTATAAATTAATATGTAATTTCATGTCTGCAAGTGATGCAACATCAAACTAAAAAGAAGCTGGAAACCGCATTTCGGTGACAGTTCGGACAGTAACAAACATAATATTAACAGCCTGTATTGCAAATTATATATAAGTTTAATGGTTCAGCTATTAATAATAAACGCATATTACTATTGATTTAATGTTGATTACTTAAGTAGATTATTATCTTGTGGTTATTCATTATTAATTTTTCTTGTCATCTAAAGTTCCGCGATGTGTGAGATTTATGCAACCCAGCATATACATCAGCTGTATGGTTTGAGTGTAACTATCATGCATTATGCTTGATAATGGTCTAAATGCAACGATTCACCAGATCTTTGATTACATACTCATTTGATGTCCCTTAATGCAAGATCTGTGAATAATGCGCATTCATCAAACATAATACATTTTATATGTGCCAACAATCATTTAAACAAGTCTAATGGTTTAGACACCAATTGTTTAAGTTGAAAGAATATGGCAAAGTTTTCATCATACAAGTACGTAATCCAATTTTCAATATCTACTTCTTTAGATGACACGTGAATACGTTTCAGTATGAACAGTACTTTGAACGACACATATATTATTCATGCAGATGTTGCTCAAAATATCAGAAAACAGTTAATAAGAATAGTTCATGAAACTATACATGAATTTGAAATAAAAGTCTACACCATACTATTTAAAATGTTATGAATGAAGAGAACAATTAATAATAAATTATTAATAATATGCATTTATTAGATACAGATTAAGCATTCATATTATGTAACAATCGTATTTGACAATTTTAATAGGAAATTAAAAGAATAACAGCAAAAAGGCATTTCAAATCGTGAAAGACCTCACCCGACAGAACGAACCAAGACTCAGTACCATCCAAGACGAAAATGGAAAATGCCTCGGAGTAGCAAGTGACATTGCAGAAAAAATGGACTGAGTATTGTAAATAACTCTACAACCATCTGTCCGCAGGAGACTCGGAGGAGCTTGAAGTTCCAAACTTCACAAATAACGATGATTTCCCCATTCACAAAGAAGAGGTGGAGTCAGCAATAAAGAGCACTGAAGAATGGGAAGTCAGCTGTAGTAGACAACATCACAGCTGAACTTATCAGGAATGGTGGGGAATCAGTGATAGAGCTACTAAAACAATCTGCAAGAAGATCTGACAGACTGGCAAATGGCCAAAAAAGTGGACCCCAGTCACTGATTATAACACCCCTAAAAAGGCAATCTGCAACTATGCCAAAATTACAGAACTATCAGTTTGATCAGCCATGCTCGTAAGGTGATGCTGCCGATCATCTTAACAGACTGAATCCACAAGCAGAAGTAATAATCGCTGAAGAACAGACAGGGCTCCGGAGTAGAAGAAGCACAACAGAACAAATATTAAATCTTAGGGTTTTATGTAAAAAGTACTCACAACATCAACCAGACATCTATTATGTGTTCATATATTTCAAAAAGAATTTTGACAAAGTGTAGCTTGTAGCATGAGGCATTGTGGGCCACAATGAATAAGAACAACATGGGTTAAAAGTTGACCAACACCATCAAGCAGCTAACATTAGCTAAGTATTATTTACAATTTGATTTGGCATATAAATTAAATAGTCTGCGTTAGAACTAGTAAATGTGTATAATCATCTGATAACGATGTAGATACATTGACATATCTCTGTTTCTGTCTTAGTTCTCTCTCTCTCTCTCTCTCTCTCTCTCTCTCTCTCTCTCTCTCTCTCTCTCTCTCTCTCTCCAGGGTCATACACATTAACCAAAGGCACTTGATTCTGGGTAAATTAAAGTATACGTGCACCATATTGGTGAGTGTATACATTAATTTAGCAAGATTCAAGTTCCAGTGACATTAATCCACGCCCACGTCGGAGGTGGTGTAATCCTACAACGATAGAGAGATTGTAGTGATTTTATCTCTCTCTCTCTTTCTTTCTTTCTCCCTCTCTCTCTCTCTCTCTCTCTCTCTCTCTCTCTCTCTATATATATATATATATATATATATATATATATATATATATATATATATCTGTCTCTGTCTATCTATCTCCCTCCCTGCACTGCTCACCACTGCATTGCGTGGAATTCCGTAAATATACTCGAGCTGTACTGACATCAAGATAAGTTTATTGCTGAACATGGGATAAAACCATGTTGTCACAAATAATAACGAATATAAAAACTACTAGCTGTTTTGGAGGAATACAGTTAACAACTTGAAAAATAATTGTTTTGTTTCTTAACAGTTTGATCCAGCATATCTTGCCATATTTCAATAATTTAGTGTATTAGGCTAACTCTTGCAGGAATGGAATCAATGTACGCAATATAATACTTTTAAAAAAACGCGCCAAAGCACAAATGGACTCACCAGACTTAAAATATCGAACTTTCATCTGGCATCGCCATTTCGCTATTATAATAAATCATTTGTGTAAACCTATAATTATTTTTAAAGTCGTATTTATCTTTATTTAGAATGTACAGTGACAATGCAAAGTAGAGATGTTAAGAATGGATGACACGCTGAAATCACACGCCTTCTAATTGGCCAAGGGTTTGCACACTAGTCAAGCGCCTAAGCGCCAACGGAAGGCCGCAATTTGTGTGAAATTTACAAATGAGTGTACCTACATGTCAAGCATTACCGACTTCTGGAGGAGTTTTACAAAAACGCGTGGTTCATCTCACATGATCATTCCCAAATATTTTCCGAAATATAATTTCGAGGTCTCGAGTGTTAGTTTTCGAAATGTAGTCCACTCCTCGAGATGTTCGTGTGCAACCCAACTTTAGCAAAACAGACACACACACACTCATACACACACACACACACATACACACACACACATACACACACACATACACACACATACACACACACATACATACATGCACGCAAGCATACCTACCTACCTACCTACCTACCTACCTACCTACCTACCTACATACATACATACATACATACATACATACATACATACATACATACATACATACCATGTACTGATTTTGAAAAACAGGAAGATGTCACAGTGACTTATGTATTTTACTTCTGTGAGAATTTTTTTGTTCCGTTTATCCCACCAATGTTGCGCGTCGTACATCGTTGCGAAACATTACACATGTGAGGGACCTTTTCATCTACTTTATTCATCTTGTTTTGATATGTAACGGTACTTTTGTCCTTGATCAAATATTTTGCTTTGTCGTAGATAAACTTTTGATATTTTCTGTTTCATCAACTGTGAATGTCGATAGTACTAATCTAATCAAATTCAAATAAGACTTACCACTGGTATACTCCTTACATTGTGTCTTCTCGAATGACGATACCTGTAAAACACATACATTATTGTCATGACCAGTAGTAGTTTTAATACAATATTTGGTAATTAACTTAGTAAATGTTAAGTCATTCAAATGATAAAGCATATTTACGATGAAACATGAAGAATATGTGTGGCTTATGAGTCGAGGAAATGGGGTGATACATGTATTGTTAGTTCATTGTATTCAATTGCTTCCCTTATCCCTTCTTACTTAGTTCATTTCAATTTTACGTCGTTCAATTAACTATTTCAAACACAACTATTCTGCTGTGGAATAATACATACAAGTAAGTCATGCTTCCCTTCGTTTGCCCTAAACAAGAATTCGAGTATGAAATCATGGTGCCATTGTCCTATCGGTATCAACTGGGACTCATCTGCAGACACATAAATTGAACTAATCTGCATACATATATTTACTGGCTGGCATAATTAGCATGTGTATACATCTAAAGCTCAGGTTTGGTTGGGTCCGTTTTAGAGATATTCAAATTTGTCGAACATAATTTCACCGAATAATCCATATCACGAAATATGAATAGTTCTGAACATTAAAGTTTGCTTAAAAAAAAGACTAACTGGTTAGAACAATGATTTTAATGTATGTGTCAATGATAAATGACGCTGAAAAATCATCTAAGAAGCGCAAATGCGGAATATATTATTTTATCCACGTCATTAAGTAATTATTTTTGATTATCTTTTACGATATATTGTCAAATTGATTTAGCTTTAGATAAAGACTGCACATTTACATCGAAACCGCAAAAGATGATCCTACGTTTTAATCTATCATAACCTTCAATAGTATGGGGAAATATATGTGTATTACTAGTTACAGCGGTTCCTAAATTAAAAAGTAATCATCCATATCATAAACATAGCAATGACTACATAACTCGTCTTTTTTCTAATTGTTCAAACATATCTTAATACAAAAATTAATCAAAGAGTTAGGCACATGGAGCTTTAAAGGATCCTGTTAAATAATATACATATTATCTACTGACAGTTAGGATAAATTGCTTTTAAGTTTTATCAATAGCCTGACTGGTATGTATGTTTCAGGTTGTTTTGTCCTGTGTGATCCACGGTTGATTTAACAAACCGTATGGCACTACAGTTTGTAATCGTTTTGTTCAATTATACCCGAACATGTATGTAGTTAGAAATGCACCACATATATAAATCTAAGTCTATATACAAGTTTTGATATTCATCTAAACCCATGAAACACAGTACACTAACGTGATATTATTTTCAAATGCGTTATTAATATATCGTGGAATGTCCATGATTGAATATCAGTGTAATGAACTGATAAATGTGTAGATTTGTATCACCGTAGTGGAATTCTGGAAACATTAATAACACGCGATGCTTTCTTCCGTTTTTAGTGTGCTTTTTCGTTTACAGTTCTTCTTCTTCTTATTCTTCTTCTTCTTCTTCTTCTTCTTCTTCTTCTTCTTCTTCTTCTTCTTCTTCTTCTTCTTCTTCTTCTTCTTCTGCAGCTGCTGCTGCTTATCCTGCTGCAGCTTCCTTTAATTTTTCTCTTCTTTGTCTTAATATTGCAAAGGTCTCGGTTTTATTACCAAACTAGGGACAAATTGTGAATGTATTTAACTTTGCGGAAGGTAATGCTTAACTTTTCATCATGTTATGATCAATGATCTATGAATCAATGGAGCCAGTGCTTCGTTAAACCTAGCGAGATACAATTATCATGATGTTGTCTTGTCTTCCTGGTGTTGCAAAAACGGGGCTGTTTTCAACGTGATATCAAAGATTACATATGAAAGTCTTCAATAGTATTGAAAACACAGGCGCTGATTTGAAATGTTTTATATTCCTTATATGAAACGTCATTCGCGTAATCTTCAGCCAGTGGGAATGCTCTCACCGTTCAATATGCAATCCATTATATTGGCGGTATGATAATTGTGCTTGAGAAGTTTCTGCCTTATGTCTTCAATTTTGAATATAATCAAATCTGTAACACACATGCTTTTAGCGCCAAAGTTTCTCTTTCAGATGTTGTATAATTAGGTTGTGTTCAATTGCCAAAAAACCCTAATACCAAAATATAAACATCTAGATCCCTACTTTTATTGATCTATACTTTTCGGAATGAGAACCGTGATTAATGACTGGCATTAGACCCATCGTTCACATTTTCCCTGGGTTCATCAAGGAAAATAGATTCCATAACTATACCCATATAAATACTGTCTCTGTACGAAAATAGCAAAACCCTTGCTTTCAACTGTTTAACGTTTGTTGTATTTAAACATTCACATAAGAACACTCAGCAGAAGGAACCGAATCTATTATTTCTACCTTTTTATAATAATGTTTTGCTACAGTATATATGAATGGTTCACGTTATCATCTTATCCACTTTTAAGATATTTTGCTAATAACCAAACCTAACAACGTAAACCAAGACCATGAACGTAATTATTTGACAAAGTAAAGTTGTTCAAAGTAATATGTCTAGAATATGTTATGAAATAACTTTATCAACAGATCAATTATTGCACGAATGCGTCTCTTTTGCAAGAAACATGGATAAAGCCTTGGTCTATGCATGCATTAAATAAAATACATTTAACGATTTGGGATTAAAGTTATATCTGATACTGTCACGTCTAACAAGTAGGTAACATTGAGTTTTACACACATCTGATCTTTAACCCAAACACTACCCTAGGTCTGCATCAAATATCTGAATTTTTTCTAACATGATAATAGTCACGTAGTCATACTTAAATCACATGTAATTAGATTATAATATATTCAGCCTGAATTTAGTTTAAAGGCTTACAGACCGACACTACCTATTCAGTTACATTCAACTCAATAATTTCATTGAATGCTGCATTCCTGATAGGAAACCATATTTGTGATCTCTCTCAGGTATGCGTAAATTACCTTTCCTAAACCTTCTGTGCTAATTGTTTAGTTCGTGTTCAGTTTTGTTTATATGCATTGATTTTTCATTCACGAATCTTACACATTTAAATTTGTACCGACCTTTCATTACTCAACATTACAAGCGAACATACTTTCAGCCATGTAAGGCTTGTTGAATTCCAGTTACAGATATTGAATTTGTACAATCCATATTATCTTTATAAAGCATTACGTAAAAAACTGTAATGTCATGAGTAACAGTCTAGCCTCAAGACAAACTCCATTGACAAGCACTTACAATCTCGAACATGTTATCAACATTTTGAAATGTATGTTTGAATCAGTGTGACAATGTTTTGCTGTGCTCTTTAATTGGAATGCCGTATTACCTTATAAGTTGTATCTGTGCCGTTTAAAGCATATTCTTATTCTATACTTTGTCACATTGATAAGAACTGTTGGCCTTAAATGGAATTATTCGAATTTCAAAAGAAATCTAATATTCATGCTACGTTTTCGATTAGATTCCACGACAAGACAAAGCAAAATGTGTTTAGATAAATGTTGGTTTAAACTGAATGTCAAGAGAATGTAACGACAAAACACTATCAAAAGATCAATTCTTGCACTAATAGCTATAATTTGAAACATACTTGTATAAGACTTTAGTCTAAGGATGAAGTAAATACATTTAATTTATAGAGATGGAATTCAATTTCTAAGTAATGTTGTCCCGTCTTGCAAACTAGGTAAATCTGAGGTTTATTCTCCTTTCCACATCTTTAACCGAAACACCAGCTTAGGGCTGCATCGACTTTATGAAGAGGTAGTAACAAGCTAATCATCACCTAGTCATGATCTAAATAAATGTAATCAGCATGTCAAACTAATTCAGTCTGAAATTCGTTTAACGGCTTACATGCAAAAACATAATTACTTGATTCATCTAAATAACTCAATGATCGCTACTGAGTGCTCTATTTATGATCGAAAACATTATGTAATTTCTCTCTCTCTCTCTCTCTCTCTCTCTCTCTCTCTCTCTCTCTCTCTCTCTCTCTCTCTCTCTCTCTCTCTTAAACCATGCACGGTATGCTGCTCCCAGTTGCATATATCAAACTTCTATTAAGATGATTAACGTTAAATGTATACAAATTTTTTAATGTCAAGAGTGAAACTAAAACCACAAACCGAGCTGGACTTACAATCTCGATCGTGAAATACAAGCTTATTGTGTATGTTTGTACCTGTGTGACAATAAGGTTTGGTGTCCCTTTCGACTGGAATGTCTTATCACGCCATAAGTTGTATATGTGACGTTCAGATCGCATTATAAACTTTGTCATATTTGTTAATAACTGTTGACTTTAAATGGAATTATTCGACTTCGAATAGGTCTTTAATATGTGTGCTACATTGTAATTTGGTTTCGATTTATTGTCATCGACAAGGTAAAACATGTCGCGTATATATACTAATAAACAAAGCAATACCTGTACATCAGAACAACCTGGAGGTTATGTTGGATATCTTAAATTTATATTGTAACTATATATATATATATATATATATATATATATATATATATATATATATATATATAACCAACTGATGGTAATGCTACCAAAAAGAGACCAAAATGACTCGTAAACTTCAAACAAATTAATTATATACAGATTTTCACCCGATACATTAAAACCTGAATGGAGACCATCGTTAACAATGGTATTAAAGAAACTGCCCTGACTTAATATTGATTAATGACGGTCTGGAACCACTATAAAACTAGAGGAAAACAAAACTGCTGATGACATCGAGTACTTCTAAAATTACAAAATTGTCATCCATGTGATATGATGCAGAAAATATCTTTCTCCTAGAAGAAGTCTTCTTTGTACAACATTCAACGGCTTTAGTTAATTGTACACATTATCTGAATCGCAAGCATGATCAGTAGAAATTAAAACTAATAGTGAATAAAGTTTTGTGTTAGTGTACATTGTTTATCTTCCTTTTAAATCCTCGTAAAGAAACGACCACAGTGCGACTTTTCATTTCATCGTATCAATAAATGAACACTTTGTAAATTTGCTGCATATGTATACATGTATCTAATATTAATTCCTTTCAAGCATGAATAATTGTAATATTGAGTCTCTTGTAATATTATGATGTGTTACTTAATCTTCATATCATTACAACATAGAGACACAGCTTCGGTGGTGGGTTATTTAAACCGTATTTATTAATAATGATGCCACTCTATTAACGGTAGGTGGTCTAACCCCATTAATCATACGTGTTTAACATGCATTTTAATGATTGTTTTTTTAACATGTGCCATATGATAATTTTTAGTCAGTATTATGATCTAGAGTTTTGTAACCGATTCATCATTTCAGACTGGAGTCAGTACTATAATGTAGGCGTGTTTAAGGCATGATGGTGATCTATCATTATAAAACGAGTGGTGTGTAAACTATGAATCATTACAATATTAATTAACAATGATAATATATGCATGCTTAATATTTCAATCTTTACAATCGTTAAGTCAAATCATCTTCGGTTTGAATAAACATAGGGATCGTATAAACATGTGTTTCTGTTTGTCAATTATAAACTAAGTATAGTGGTCGAAAGAGTTCAGACTCAAACACTTAAGTTCTAATAGGTTATATCAGCAAACAATAAGTTTGAGAATAATATTTGTTTACAACCCAAGTCTCTTTCGTAAATTTGTTTTCATCGAACATTCTCAGTGTTCCTAAAATCGGTCAAGATGTTCTTGCATTTGAACTGTGATACATCCACTTAACTCGGGTTCATGCGGTCAGATTACTCATTTTGTTTGGTTACTTTGTGCAGGTAACTATATTTTAGAAAAAGCTCAACTTCGAAATCAACTTCGCTAAAGGATTCTTCATACATCTGCTTCGTTTATTCATTTATAATATACCCAGTAACAGACCAGTTGTATGCATAGACGTATATGTTCAAATTATGCATTATAGTCGTACCTTCCAAACATAAACAAAATAGGAATGATTCAATCAGGTCATGTCTTTATTTCTCAAGGTTAATTCCTGAGGATACAGTTATTTATTTTCGTTTGATTGTCTGGTCTTCGTTTTAGATTGATTTTGAAAGAGAACCATTAGATGGCGATAGATAGAAGGATAGATAGATAGATAGATAGATAGATAGATAGATAGATAGATAGATAGATAGATAGAAAGATAGATAGAGAGAGAGAGAGAGAGAGAGAGAGAGAGAGAGAGAGAGAGAGAGAGAGATAGATAGATAGATAGATAGATAGACAGATATATAGATCGACAGATAGACAGATATATAGACCGATAGATAGACAGATAGACAGACCGACAGACAAATAGATAGATAGATAGATAGATAGATAGATAGATAGATAGATAGATAGATAGATAGATAGATAGATAGATAGATAGATACGGAAAGGAACTGGAATAAAACAGGACTTACAGACTGAAGAACAAGAGTTTCAAAAACAGTGATACAATTCGACTTGACAAAATTCCTGTGTCCAATAAAATTTAAAAATGGATTGCATTGGTCGAATCACCAAAACATTTCATATAGATCTATTCGACATAACTGGTTCATTATTATTTACATAACGTTCCAATTTTTAAGGAAGATCATTGTTTCATCTGACAAATTATGATTGTTTCAAACATTTGCAATTGGACCTATTTATCTCTTTAATTTTCAGCTCTACTTATGTTCTTTTTCAATCTTTCTCTCCTACCTTTTTCTCTCCCCCTCTCTTCCTCGCTCTCTCTCTCTCTCTCTCTCTCTCTCTCTCTCTCTCTCTCTCTCTCTCTCTCTCTCTTTATTCATTCGGTAATTTCATTAGCAGTTGAAGTACATGTTTCGTGGCACCATTAAATGCTTATATTTTACTTTCGATTCCATGATTTGCAAATGTATTAACGTCCAACGTTTTCGCAAATTTCTTCTTAAATTTTAGAACTAAAAATGTTCCGGTCTTTCAAGAACCGTGATCGCTTCATTAATATATCACAATAGCTAAAACATGATATAATGCGCTCCTTATTTTACGTTAAATTGTCCGGTTAGCATAACCCAGACCAACCAATTCCAGTCACCTTCAAATAATCTCAGATATGTAAGACAAAACGTAAATCATTCCTTTATTATATAATTGCATCAGTTTAGCTTAATATATACTTTGTCTAGTAGCATTTATAGTCACACTGAATTTACAAACATGAATCAAATGACTGTTGAATAAAACGTATTAGGGCTTTTCATGGCTGTTCAATTAATGAAAAATGTCTAAAAAAAACTCCGTCTGTCGAAGACTAAATCACATAAATGCATGCTCAACCATTTCGTACTTCTGAAGATGGAATAGCATGATTTACAATTACTAATGGTTGGTGAAAATATATATTTAGTTTATATACTTTTTTAAAATTACTCCTTTTTCCACATTTTTTACAAAATTATTAGTACATTTTATCCTGTTTTTATCACTTTTCATTTTACTCTGAAAATTCATTTTACCTTATGTTATAGTTCTCATTCCCTATGTTGTCTTTTTTTATCTATCTTTCTAAACTTATATAATGCGAGAATGGCAAAAGTCCCAACATTGAACGATGCACAAGAACTATAACACATCTATAACAATGATAACAAATAAACTTTGTAATTCTTTAAAGCAAACAGGAACAGCTTCCTCATAACCTAGTTATTCCTCAAAGCTGCTACATACTGAAGGCTACACATAAGGACAAAGAGGATACAGTCTTTACTTCATTTTTTATGTCAATCACCTTGCACGGCCTTGGTCCATTTAAACAGTTGCCTTTCTCTTCTCATAACTTTGCATGCATTATATTCATATACAAACATGCGGCGTTATTCAGGTCTTAATAAACACTTCTTTCGTATAAATAATTGCCTTTCAATGCCGATGTATGTATGTGCACTATATTCATTTAACTGTTTGCCCTTTCCATACAGATCCTTGTCCATGAATATAAATATATGCATTTTCATTGTTTATTACCCCATATTATTTACTGTCATACACATATTTGCCTATTTAATGTCAGTTGCAATACATTCACTTCATTCATAAAACTAATTCTCGTTTCTATAATGAGAGCTTTTCATGCACTACTGTCACATAATCTTTAACCAGACCTGACTCTCTGGAGAAGGAGAGACAACTCCTATATATTGTATTCCCTAATATTCATGTCGAGTAATTATGTTTGAACATTGTGTAGTGTATATTATTAATATAGGTTGATGTGTCTATGCAGTGTGACCATATTCATTCCTCTTTAATTATTATGTTTGTTAGACAAACATATTAAAAATACTTTAGGAAATGTACTTCCACATACTTATCTGGAGTCAAAGTAACTCGATATCTTTTGCTAAAACTATACGAAATCAGCTTGTATAGCTGCATGAAACGGGAAAATTAAAATAATAGCCTTTACAACGAATAATGTGGCATTAAATGTGTGGTGAAGGTTGTACGTGAAACAGCTATTGATGTTGTCTGATTGTTATTCAAGTACTGTTGTTAGTTTAAGCACGACTCAGTTATCTATTATGTAATCGTTGTAACCTGTGTGTGCTAGCACATTAAACACCATAATGAAAATCATTAACGAAACGATTATATAGCTCCTAATATGCACTATTAACCCAAACAATAGTCACAGTGTGACGCTTCAGTGACTTATAATTTTATGTCTGTGAATATGTTATAACGAATTAGGGAATTCAGACCTTCCTGTCTTCTATGAATGCTTCGTGTATCATGAAAATGATCTTAGAAGTTTAGTTTATATTTGTTCTACAATGTTTCAAAATATTTTCGTAATTAATAGTTTTGACGAATCACACGTATGCGGACATTTTACATTTACAGGTAGACATTCGGCTGGACAGCAGGCAAGACTTTTTGGATGCCAAAGACTCCCAATGCATGTGAATTTCAAAATAGGATGGAATGTAAATATTTGCATTTCTACTGATTAATCGATTAATTAAATTAAGTAATAGCAATTTATATATTTAAAACTGTTTTTCATGTACCTATTTAATATATATATATATATATATATATATATATATATATATATACATATATATATATATATATATATATATATATATATTTATATATATATGTATATATTTACATGTGGTCCTTCGCACATTTCAACTACATCTCTTAGCCTAAGATGCAACTTAACGAGCTCTTGTCAATATAGTGTGCTTCTTTGCAGCTTAATTCAGATGCGTATTGTGAATCCATTTGTTTCTAAATGATGATCTGGTGATGTTTTAAGTCGAACTGCTTCAGCATTGGTCTGTCATGACGTTGGTGTAAAACTATCCAACCTGTCCTTCATGTAAACAAATACCGTACCCATAATTGTATATTTGATCATGCGCGTGTTGTAACAGAATTGTTACCGAGTGGATGGTTGATTAAATGAACAACACAAACACAATATGTGAGAGATAATGTAAATATATGAAATAAATTATTAATGAAAAATAATGATATAACAATACAATAACTCGTGCATTCAACCCACAATCATACTTCACAACCATTCACAATTCAAAAATAAATTAAATATTAATACAAAATAAACACAGATCCAAGGAATCTCCTGGACGAAACACATATCCAAGAAACTTCCTGGACTACACAAATGTTCCAAATAAAATGGAGCCCTTACAACAGTTGTATTAACGCAAGTATAAAATGCGATAACAAATATAAACATCAAACTATACTATCGCACGTATGGATTGCGACAACAAGTACAAACATCTACATGTATTTTATCAAGTTGCTAGCTGTTATTGAGATTCATGTAATCCATTGAAATACTACTGTGATTTAAAGTAACTATGTGTAAATATAACAATGTATTCAATTGTAACTACAATTGCAACACACACATGTGTCTCGACCCTGTACAACCGTACGATTCACCAACTGTTGAGTCGCCGCCCAGCTTCTCCGAATACCTAGGGTTTGCCCAATACTTGTATCGGCGGCTTGACCTTCACGGATCCACTACAGTTATACGTACAGACAGTATACAACATCTACTAGAACCACCTGTTCCAAATACTTAGATACTATCCCGGACGTTTACACCTCTAGACAGCTCCGACAATCGGACATTTAGACTTCTAGATTTCCGGATATTTACAAAATCTCGACAGATGTAGACGGACAGACAATCCGACAGACAGACAGTCAGATACCTCAATTTGATCGCACAATTAAACACCATAATCACGGCATAATCAATCACATTCAGCTACAATTCACAGACATTCAGAGACGTTCAGAAACGTTCAGCTACAATTCAGCCCTTTGGCTGGAGAAAGAATGACGAGCTATCTCATCTTTTATAAGATACTTTTGGACTCGTCATCTTATCAGAATTACTCTCCCTTATATATCTTCAAATAGGTGAGCAGAATTCACGGCAAAATTCCCGTGCACCCCGTGATTCTAATGTTCCTGACTTCAAGTGATTTGTAGTCAGGCACATGCAAAATCGCTATACGTCACTTACCTTGAAAAGTACGTATTCACCCCAGGTAACGCATGTATGATGAAACAAAAAAAATGGTGATATTAGTTTGTATTCAAGAAGAAATTAATTCAATTTTCGCCTAATTCTGTGATAATACCTCCCCCGCTAAGAATAAAAATGTACACATTTTTAAAACTAACACAGAATAGAAGAAAAATAACTACTGATGATATCTTACAACATTTACACTTGTTATACTACAATCTGGATTTTAATACTGTGTAAATTTATACAAATTTCCCATCACGCCCTACCCAAGTAGTCTGACCCTATATTTTCAACTCCGATTATTAACATTGTCGCTCTGTTTATTAATGTACAACTTGTTAGCATGGACTGTCTTTAAATTACCGTCAATGTCAACTGTATAGTCCATGTCACCTTTTACCTCTTTAACTTCACAGGGACCTTTCCACTGGACTAATAACTTATTTGAGCTAGTTGGAAGAAGCAATATAACCTGATCTCCCACAATAAATTTCCTATTTCGCGTTTTGCGGTTATATTAGTTGGCATATCTGCGCCCCGATTTCATTAACTCGTCACGTGCCATCTGGGATGTAAGCTCTAGTTTATCTCGCAGATCCAATACATACTGGTAAGTAGTTTTGATTTCCTCGTTCGCGACATCACCCGTCCACAGTTCGCGTAGTATCCGCATCGGGCCTCGAACTGTTCTACCGTACAACAGTTCGAAGGGTGAAAACCCTAAACTTTCCTGCGGTACTTCACGGTACGCGAACAGAACAGCGTTCAAATAACGGTCCCAGTCTTGCGGACGTTCCGCGCACATCTTTCGTATCATGCTTTTTAGGGTACCATTAAACTTCTCTACCAGTCCATTGCACATCGGATGGTATGGGGTAGTGTTTAGCTGTTTGATGGATAACAGCCTACTTATTTCACCCATGAGGTCAGAGGTGAATTGGGCACCACAATCAGTGAGGATTTCTTCTGGCACCCCTTCCCTACTGAAGATATCAACTAATGCTTCAGCTACCCTTTCCGTTTTAATAGATGGTAACGCTACAGCTTCGGGGGTCGCGTAGTCAACAAGAGTAATCATATACCGATTCTTTATTTCGGTAACTGGTTGTATTGGTCATACAATATCTACTGCCACTCTTTTAAACGGTGTATCTATTAACGGCATCTGTCCTAAGGGCACCCTTGTGACCCTTCCCTTACATACGGTTTTCTGACATACGTCACACGACCTACAGAACTGTGTGACATCGCCATTAACACCTGGCCAGTAGAATTCAGCGACTACTCTGCTAGTGGTCTTAGCCTTACCTAGTGTCCCGCCATGCTCGACGCATACGCCACCCTAAGTACTTGAGATCTATATCTCTGGGGTACGAACACTTACCAATACTTCTTACCCTCCGGAGCGCTAAACTCCATATGAATTAATTTGTTATTGCGTACGAATCTCGAGCTACCCCCACCCTTGCAGTAATTAATCGCGCCGGACGCGATTTTCTCAACAATTGTTTTGATGGATTCATCACGTTATTGCTCTCGTTTGAACTCATCACGCGAATTTCCTGAGATTGATTCAGGGACTATTAATTTATGAAACGCGGTTTTCTGTCGCCGTGTTTGCGCTCGCGTTTCGACTGCCTGGGCCAATGGTATTTCAAAATCTGCCATAGTTGGAAGACGGGAACCTTCAATATTACCGATCGTCAGATCGTAAATAGGGTTTTCCATACAAAGGGCATCAACAGTTCCAGTTAGGAAATGTATTTTTACCGTGATACTTGCTAAGGGAATGCGACCGATCGTCTGATCAAGTAGCATACATTGAGACTCCCACCCGAGCATTCGGTTGTCCTGCACGAGACTACGTTTGATCACTACGCCCGTGCAACCAGTGTCACGTAGTACTACGACTTCTCGACCGTTGATTAACCCTCCAGCGGTTGGTACTCGTGCTTTGGGAAATAGACACGTGCCAAGCGAATGAATACATGGTTCTACCTGTACGATATTATCAGATATACCTTTACTTTGTATAGCCACTGCTACCTTATGTACAAGTCCCTTTCTTTTAGGACAGTCTTTTTGAACATGACCCCATACATTACACAAGTAACATTGCACACGCTGAATACCTGGATTCGTAACTGACCTATTTGCCTCAGATGATTTCACAAGCTCCCTAGGCATCGGTCTCGCAGACTGGTTTCCAGATTTAAAATCTTTTGAAACCACGTTCTGGGTTCCCCCATGAGCTTCGGCAAAGAAATCGGCTTGCTTAGCCATATCTTTTACGTTTGTGAAGACTTTCTCTTTCAGAAATTGATCTAATTCTCGCCCAACTGTATTAAATAATTGGTCTCTGAGCAAGAAATAGTTCGCAATTCTAACGGTGAACTGACCAAAGGTTTCTCCCTTATCGGGCTTGCTATACCTGAACTTTTTACGAAAACCCTGTTCAGTGAGCTCGTACCCTTTAAAAAGTGCTTCCTTTAGGACATCGTACTTAAACACATCGTCTCAAGGAAGTCGTGAGTATACATCCAGCGCTTTATCTTTTAATAGAGCACTAAGATGCAGTACCCAGTCATTTTGACTCCACTTCTGGTTTTCGGCATACCGCTCAAACCGATGAAGATAGCTATCCATGTTATCTTTTTCATCGTCAAAGGGAGGCAGTTTGGGGCCCCTTAATTTGTTAGAGGCAGAAACGTGTTCTCTTCCAGATGTTGCTAATTCTACCTTACGCTCATGATCCCGTTGCTTTGCTTTTACTTCTAACCCTATTCGCCTTTCCTCCGATTCCCTTTCCCATCCTATCATGTCCTTTTCGGCCTGCTTCTTTAATTCTATCTTTTCCTTCTCTAAATCTATCTTTTCCTTTTCTTCCTGCTTCTTTAATTCTATCTTTTCCCTCTCAAAGGCCCATTTCCTTTCTTCGGCTTCCCTTTATAATTCCCTTACCATTTCTTCCCTTTCCCGGGCCTATTCTTCCTGAATAAATTTCCTTAAACTTTCACCTTCATATACAAATTCTTTGCCTAAGGTAACCAAGTCCTTAAGGGATGACATGACAATTGTAATATGAATATATATATATATATATATATATATATATATATATATATATATATATATATATATATATATATATATATATATATATATATATATATATATATATATATATATATAACAGGATGACCTTATCTTCCTGATGAAGGTAACCAAACCAATGTTTAAAATACGTTTATACTGGACACACGGACCTAGATAAACTAAACAAACATAAACCCCTACTTGAACTTTCACAAAAATAATTGACAGTTCACTCAATCCAGCGATCCCACTTCTGACACCATTGTAACAGAATTATTACCGAGTGGATGGTGGATTAAATAAACAACACAAACACAACATGTGAAAGATAATGTACATTTATGAAATAAATTATTAATGAAAAATAATGATGTAACAACACAATAACTCATGCATTCAACCCACAATCATACTTCACAACCATTCACAATTCAAAAATAAATTAAATATTAATACAAAATAAACACAGATCCAAGGAATCTCCTGGACTAAACATAGATCCAAGGAACTTATTGGACTACACAAATGTTTCAAATAAAATGGAGCCCTTACAACAGTTGTATTAACGCAAGTATAAATTGCAATAACAAATACAAACATCAAACTATACTATCGCACGTATGGATTGCGACAAGTACAAACATCTACATGTATTTTATCAAGTTGCTAACTGTTATTGAGATTCATGTATTCCCTTGAAATACTACTGTGATTCAAAGTAACTATGTGTAAATATAACAATGTATTCAATTGTAACTACAATTGCAACACACACATGTGTCTCGACCCTGTACAACCGTACGATTCATCAACTGTTGAATCGCCGCCCAGCTTCTCCGAATACCTAGGGTTTGCCCAATACTTGTATCGGCGGCTTGACCTTCACGGATCCACTACAGTTATACGTACAGACAGCATACATCATCTACTAGAACCACCGGTCCCAAATACTATCCCGGATGTTTACACCTCTAGACAGCTCCGACACTCGGACATTTAGACTTCTAGATTTCCGGATATTTATACATCTCGACAGACGTAGACAGACAGACAATCCGATAGACAGACAGTCAGATACCTCAGTTTGATCGCACAATGAAACACCATAATCACGGCATAATCAATCACATTCAGCTACAATTCAGAGACATTCAGAGACGTTCAGAGACGTTTAGCTACAATTCAGCCCTTTGGCTGGAGAAAGAATGACGGCAAAATTTTCGTGCACCCCGCGATTCTAATGTTCCTGACTTCAAGTGATTTGTAGTCAGGAACATGCAAAATCGCTACAACTCACTTACCTTGAAAAACACTTATTCACCCCAGGTAACGCATGTACGACGAAACAAAAAACAAATGGTGAAGCAGCAGAGAGTGTGAACAGACCAAGTTTTCAAGCAAAAATAAGGCTTCTACGGAAACCGAAAATATCTAACAAAATGCAGAGAGTGTGAATAGACCAACTTTTATAGGCGTCAATTTAGTAAACTGAGGCTTCCCAAAATTGCTTATATAGGCTTCAATTTGGTAAACTAAAGGCTTCCTTGTAAGGTTCCATTTAGTAAAAAAAAAAGACGCCATTGTCATTGGCGTTCACATTCTCTGCTGCTATGCGCTAACTAAATATTTGATCAAGTCCGACACGATATCTTGCCCGAGGATCTGATAAATTTATCGTCACAAATCCGTGTGGGATTGTCTGAGCGCGGCTAAAAAAATTTTTAAATTGATTATGATCCATATCGCCACCGCACCAAGTTTGCCAAATATTTCTAAGAGTATGAGTATCAACCCCGTTAAACACGCATAACAAATTGCAGTTATCTCTGATCACTTTTGGTATTTGAGTGTAACGTTGAGTGATATATATCACGTCGGTGTTTTTATGTCTGCCTCGGGAAAATATTCTAGCAGGATTTTTTTGATTATCTAACATGATATCATCATATACGACTAAATTGTTAATACTTCCGTCAATGGAGTCAATGCTAGGTGCCTCTTCGATATCGGTTATAAACTCAATGATATCATCGCCGTTAATTTCTCGCGCGGCATCATTAAAATCTTTTAACACTTCATAACATCGTTGATCGTCTACACTCGGAGCAATCATGTACAATTTATCCCACTTCATCCATCTCGTTATTAAATTAAGTAGCAATTGTGTTTTACCACTTCCAGATGGTCCGATGATAATCGCGCGAATAGAATCTGGTAACATTGCATGATGTTTAATAGGTTTTCGTTGTCGAGTAGCTGAATAATCAATTACATTCATAACTGTTATATATAAATTATGGATCTATATTGTGTGAAGTGTAGGACACGTACTGGCACAAATGACTTGACGACGATTACAACGAAAAATAATCGATCAGCGCTTTCTGGTAAATGCGTACAATGTAGTACGAAAAAATTTAGATTTACTTCCACGAAACCTTTAAAAAAAAACGAGGAGGTGATATTGCAGCCAAATTGACAAAACTCCCAAGAACACCGTGGGCAAAGTATCCAGGAGAAAAGCACCTTCCAGGATATAGCTACTGTGGACCGGGAACACGATTAGATATCAGACTTGATGATCAAAATCAACCCCGACCCGGCGAGTATCCAATAAACGCTATTGATAAGGCGTGTCATGTTCATGATGTCGCTTATAAAAGCAGTAATCTTCAACACAGACATCTTGCAGATGTAAAATTAATTCATGCGTTAAATGCTATTCCTGATAAATCCTTCAAAGAAAAGTTGGCTTCTTGGTTGGTAAAATCTGCTATGAAGGGTAAATTGATGTTAGGTGCTGGATAATTAATAATATGGAATCTATTTATTATTCTCCGAGAGGATACTGGAGAGGTTACGCAGCAATTAATAAACTCGCTAGCGCATCAAAAGTAAAAAAAACTACAGTGGCAAACTGGTTATCTAAACAGGCAATATGGCAAATTTATCTACCAGCGCCTAAACGAATTAACTATTCGCATTTTGATGTTACAATACCTAATGAAGTTCATCAAGCTGATATACTATTTCTGCCGCATGACAACGGTTACAAATACGCGTTAACGTTAGTTGATATTGCGAGTAGATACAAACAAGCAGAACCGTTAAGGACAAAATCATCTACTGAAGTAGCTTCTGCATTTGAGAGGATTTATCGACGAGGTCCTCTGCGCTGGCCAAATCTGTTACAAGTTGATCCTGGCAAGGAATTTCAAGGCGCTGTTTTAACAACGATGAAACATCATAATGTCGCCATCAGACGAGGACACACTGCGCTACATCGCGATCAGGCAATTGTTGAACGGTTTAATCGGACACTTGCTGAGCGGTTATTTGGATATCAATACGCGAAAGAATTCATTCAAGAAAAGCGATCCCGTGAATGGGTCAAGAGATTACCAGGTGTAGTTACCGCAATCAATAATGAGATTACTAGAACAATTAATATGAAACCTGTCAACGCTATTAAAAAGAAGTATATACCCGTACAACCACAAAAAGATTTATCTAGAAACACAAGTGTTTCCAACGTTAGCGTTTCCCAACCAATTCTTGGTAGTAATGTCATTGTAAGGTACTTATACGAACCAGGAGAGCTTGAGGGTGGTAAAAAAAGAGCTACTGATCCTATTTGGAGTGTCACTACGCATAATATATCCGGCATAACACGATCTACTGGTAGACCTCCAATCTATAGACTGGATTCAACTGCTCCTCAGCGGGGTTTTACACGCGAACAATTACAAGTGATTCCCGAGGATACTCAATTACCACCGCGTGGTCTTAATTAGCACCCAGGGTGCTGTCACCCCGGCGTCTATTACACTCAAGACAGGTCAACATCACATTGTTTCTGACATGACCGAGATTGTTATTTTTTCTGTCTACGGTGAATTGGCGAGGATCTTTATCCGAATACTGCCAACGCATTATACAATTGCAACTCGCGCAGTAATTATTTTGTTGTTGCTTCAAAGTGATTATTAATTCAGCATCAATGTCAAATTCTCGTTTATTTTTTTTATCCTGTTGTTTATAGCCAGAGAGTTTTTTTCTGATTATATCACCAGTGATAAAATCACCAGTGATTATATCGTTACCAATGATTTCATCGTCAACAACAATTCTTCGAAGTTGGTTTATTCGCCGTACTCTCGATACTGCTAGATAAACTAAATTTGACCACTCAATGCGATTATCTACTATCCAAAGAGTTGTATCGGATATATTCAATCCCTGTGAAGAGTGTATTGTTGCTGCATAACCTAGCGTCCACGGGGATTTATCAGAGTTCCCTAATGCATCTTCGACGACGCTGATATCAACCAACACAATATCATTTAATACTAAATTCTGCTTTTGTTGTTGTCCAGGAATGTCAACGTCGATATTCTGCTTTCGTGTATCCTTAGGTCTATAACAGAGTGGTACTGGAAGCGTTGCAAATTTTTCTTTATGTAGCGCAAACAACTTCATCTGAAGTGCGTCTCTGACTATTTTTCTACTCGCGATTATTAAATCATTTGGCTTCCACATTTCCCAAAAATCATTCATGGGAGTTTCAGAGATTATTTCACGCGCTATTTCACATTGGATTTTATCCGGTTGTAATCTAATTAGCGCTTTGAACTTGCGTAAATGTTCATCAAGTGATCTATGGTCGGTATTAATCTCTTCATAATAGTCTACAAAACCCTTTAACCATTCATGTGGAGATCCACCAACAAATGGCTGCGGTTGGCCGTGATCCCCGCACATGACGACTTTTGTGTTTTTTGTCAACAACCATGATAGAAATGTCTGTAATACTGTCAACGATACCGTGCATATTTCATCCCAGATTATTATTTCAGGAATAAATTTATCGCCCATTCGATCAGGAGTCCAATTATCACCTTTCCATCGAAAGAAGCTGTGATAGGTACAAGCTTTTACTCCACGCGCTATCATCTCTCTGGCGAGTCTGTGAGTTGGTGCTAGCACAATCATGTTAGAAACGCTAGCGTTTCCACGACGAAATAATTCAATTACCCGAGTTGTCTTTCCTGATCCACCACAGCCGTTTAAATAAACTGTCTTGTATCTACAAATCGGATCTGATACGGGCGGTGCAGTAGAAAATTCTGATTGAATCTCTGAGATATTATGGTTACTTTTCAAGTATTTATCATCCATAGTAACGTCTGCGGATTTACAATACTCATGTAGTGTTTCTTTTTTAAACCTCCAATTTCCCCACGCTTCCTTAGGATCTGTGAATTTAGCTACATCTGATTTGTATTTCTCATGGATATACATCGAATCAGTAGCTACTCTAACCGCGGTATTAGGAAATCTATTTATCATCGAGAATAGATTAATACAAGAATAGGCTAGCATAGAACTTCTCAAATGTGTGTATTGACAACTTTTTCCATCACAGTAGGTAACAACCGTACCTAGTTTCTTACCATTTCGAAGGACATCATCTACCCAAACATTATTAGTTCCGCTCGCAGATTTGTAAGCTTCCTCATCTAATTTCCCTGATAGAAAAGCGTTCTTACGGGTTACAAATTTCCCTTTTTTTATTAAATCAGATATTATGAAATTGTATTCTTCATCGTCTATGATTAATCTCGAAGAGTATTTTGCATTATCAAATCTTCCACCTTGAGTGAATTTACCGATTATTTTTCGTCCGAGATCTTTAGCCTCTCTATTACTACCTTCGAATAATTTCTTAGACCAATCTATGATTTGTTCCTCGCTGAAATTCTTCGAATTTCCATCTAGAAATTGTTTTCGTTGTTCGTTAATTATTTTTTCTAGATCGGGTTTTGGTAACCAAACATCTTTCTGAGCGTTATAACAAATAATAGCTTCACTGACAATTAACGATTGTAACATCTTACTATCGATCATATACCGCAATAGCACAATTGGCATCCACGCTTTTTCATACATATGTCTACCAAGCCAAAGATAACTACACGGATGTAACCCTGTAGCTAATTCGAATGATATCACATGAGCGAACCCGGTTAAATCAAAATTAGAACTGCTAGCAGTTCCGGGTAATGGACCATTAATCGCAACACGAGTCATTTCATGTGTGGGGTGTCCAAATCGTTTGAAGTACTCAGAGCATTCTCCATACCCGAGAAAACTTCCAGGATAACACGCGGATATATCAATTGAAATCATACCATCACGTGAGTATTTCGTATTCCACAATCCTCCATGACCAAATTCGACGCAACTCAACTTCACGTCCTCCAGAAAATTATTTCGTGTTGGGCGCCATGAATTCTTTTCTCGTGCGAAGTGAGCTACCACTGATGGAATAGTAAAACTATCCGTAAGTAGTTTTTCTACAGTAGAAACACTAGTGTTTCCTTCTAAATACTCATTAGCGATTTTTTTCATTCTAGTATCTAATTCTTCAGTTCGATATAATTCACCATTTGGTTTTACAAACTGATCAAATCCTATTTCCGGATCCTCATTACTCCTGATTAACCATACTGACACAGGGTCGTCTTTGGTTAACGCGTGAATAGCATCAAATAATTTCTCTTCATAGAAACCATCCTTAGAAAATTCTTTAGATATATATCGAACAGTTCTTTCTCGTGGAAATATATTTACCGCTGGTGTCCACGCGTGTTTGTTATGATCAATAATTTCAATTGGAGCTCCTCGCGATTGATATTTTGGTTCGTATAATACTTCTCCGGTTATCGTTGCTACCGATATTGGAAATTTTAATAATGCTTCTAATTTAGCTATATCGGAAATCCTTGCTCCATGTTGATTCACTGTTAGTTCCCATTCGGTTATTTTTTTTCTTCGTAGATCAGTTAATTTGTTTCCTCGGAGGGAATTTGTAAAGTGTTCTATTACCCGTGTTGCTACACAATTTAAATTCAAATTCAAATTCAAATCACATGGTGATTTTATCGCCGTTTTCATAGGTGCTAGTTTTGCAATATTAGGATTATTATTTATCGGATATAACCCATACACAACGACCGTTACAGGATATGATCTCTCGTAATATGGTCTATCAATTCCTGTTAGAATTCCTGGCCTGGAATTTCTATTCACAGTAAGAGTTTGTTTATCCTTGAGGATTGGTTCAAATTTATCCCTGATAAACCATTCACCTTCTTCTTTGATAATAAATTTTATTCTGAAAAAATAATTCCTTACCAGACGTGAAAGTATCTCAGCTGCTCTTTCATCATTCATGGTAAAATCAACCGTTGGAACACTAGCAATTCGATATGTGAAATAAATATATTCTGCTCCATCACACTTAAACTCTTTAAAACAGTTGTTGATTTTACTCAACAGGGCTTTATCATCTCTTAATGGTTTATCAGAGATTCTATCCGGATTAATTTTCGATAATCTCTTAAACTCCATCGTAAAATCCTTCTTGGAAACTCTTTTTTTATGTATCGGTCTAGAGAGTTTCCTAGATTCTGACATATTATAATTAAAACAAGTATTTAAATAAGAAAATTTTTATATAATGAATCATTGCAAATGGCTTATGATTGGATCAAAGACTCCGTGTAACAAATCATGCAGAAATGAATTCTGTGGGTATCATATGCAGAGTGTAAGAAACGGTTCGGAGGGACCTCTACCATGCTTGCATTGTGGGGTAGGTGTAAGAGGCAAGTCGCAGTTATGCATTAATTGCGGGGGTAAGCGTTATAGAGAGTTAAAACGTTATTATGACAAGCGAAGAATCAAAAATCCTGACGACGTCAATGACGGCAAAATCATAAAAACGTCTGCTGATTATATAAAAAGATTTGCCAATGTTATAATTCAGCCAATTAACGAATTAGACAAATAGATATATTATATATAAATGAGCCAAGAATTTCAAAGACATCCTGTTATTAAAAATTACGTAGGATTTCCACTAATGACAGAGTTACGGATCTTAAACATGGAAACGCTAGTGTTTCTAACATGATTTTGATTGGTTGTTATAATTAAATAAATCTGAACAAAACACAATCAATTTTGTCTTTTTTCAAGTATTAACAGAACTGTTTTATAGACACGTCGTATTTAAACATTTTTTTTAATGTCTGTTTCAAGTATTATATGTGTTTTCAACGTTGTCAGTGATCGCTAATAAACAAACAAATAATTACAATCACTACACCTCTTTTATATCACCTCGTCGTAATGAGTGTATATATATACAAATTCGTCTTTATTATAATTGGGCATTTAGCCGAAATTCAAGTGTAAACAAAACCACACCGTCACACGTGGTGAAGAAACACTAGTGTTTCTAACGTTATTATTGACATTCAAAACCAAAGTTTTGATTTTGCGGTTTTGGTTTACACTTGAATGTAGAATAGCCCGCGTCATCCATTGTCATTGAAAATCAATTCATTCACCTATAATCTATTGTTGTACCGTCCTATGTGTATATAACCGCCTACTACACTAGATCAGGGGTTATTGTGCCGTCGTCATCCATTGTCATTGAAAATCAATTCATTCACCTATAATCTATTGTTGTACCGTCCTATGTGTGTCTAACTGGTACATACTATTAATAGTAAAACCAAACCGTATATAACCGCCTACTACACTAGATCAGGGGTTATTGTGCCGTCGTCATCCATTATATTGTATATAATCATAATCACCTATAATCGCATTAAGCTTCTGGGTATACTAAGATGCTCAACACCTTAGTGTATCCAGAATTCATTTTGAACAAATATATTTTTATATATATATGAATCTTGAAAATCTCAAATTGATTATTTTTGAAATCAACAAACTTAAGGATCAAAATATAAAATTATGTTCAGGTTTGGATTGTGATCAAATTATGACCGATTTCGAGGATATACAATTTGCAGAACAGACTGGAAAATACGTCCTATCTAAAAAATATTTTTTAATTAAGAATATCCAAAAGCTTATACGTGAGAGCTTAGTCAATACGGAAGATGTTAATGTCTTCGTACCATTATGTAGCATCGTTGAACGTGTACGAAAGCAATTAGGATTAGAATATGAACAAAAGAGACTTATTAATTGTAAAGTGAGACAATTAAAAATATTGATGGAAAACTCTCAATAAAAATTCGTTAAAAATTCGTTAAAAATTTGTAGAATTTTGGATTTTGGATTTTGAGGAGCTCCATGACCCAGTACAATAACAAGGAAGTATAACAAGTTAGTGTTAAAATGCAAAGCATTTTTAATTTAGTGATTTCTTTTTTTACTTTGAAAATCGAAGATGGAAACTCAAAGAGTTTCAATTTGACAATAGTGATACTCTTTTAATAATGATAGGACAATCATTGACCACACGTAACACTAAAGAACGACTTGAAGCTATCCAGAAAATATTACCCCTTCGTGATAGAATCCGTGAAAAACTTCAACAGCGGCAATTACTTCAGACTGATTTTACAGAGGATACAGAACAACTCTTCAAACCTATTGTTAGTGCAACTGAGAGTGTGAAAACAGCTACTGAACGGGCGATATATGGAGATGTCCCTGAAGAAGGAAAACGAATAGAGAGGCCTCTTCTTGGTGAACTTGAAAAAATAGCAATCGAAACTGGACAAACAAAACAGGCTGTACAAAAACTTTCAGGTGATATGGCAGCTCAGATGGAAATACAACGACAAAGTGGTATTGATGTCGGTGATGAATTGCCACTTGAATCAAAAAGAACAGTAGAGGGTTTACGGGAGAGATTTAACGAGGCGGGGATAGCAGAAATTGATAACACTAAACAAGTAGATATTCCTATGTTTGTTGTTACGAGTTATGAAAAAAGAAAAAAAATGTTGAAGAAAGAGTATCATAAGTATATTAAGGATTTACAACATTACGCTGATGTGATTTACAAAATAAAAACTGGGAAAAGTCAAATTAAAACAGATAGTGCATCATACATTCAATATATGGAAATAGTGGGTAATGTATACAATCAATATGAAGAACTAAAACAACAACAAAAACCACAAAAATTACAGCGGCGGAAACATCCCTCGAAGAAAATATCCTTCTCACCTAAAAAATCAAAACCCAGTTCAGAAATAGATACACAAGGTGCAACGGGTGTTGATACAGAACTTGAGGATTTTTTAAAATCCCTTCAAGATGAGGGATCTTCAGGAAAAGGATATTCAAGTGGTAGTGGTTTAGTTGGAAACACTAGTAGAAACGCTAGCGTTTCTGGAAATACAAGTATTTCTTGCCCTGGTAATATTCTTGGTGATATAGCACGATTAGAAGTACTCGTAGGAGGAAAACGAGCTGGAAATAATTCACCAGAAATAATTAATGAAGCCGCTGATATCTGTAGGAGGTTATTTCAAGGTGGTATCATGGATATCAGCAAATATCGAGATTTTATTGAAGAGCTAGCTGAAAATTCTTTGGATTCTCACGGTTATCATAGTGATTAATCACCAGAAATTCATAGGATTTCCCGATTAGATAAATATCATTTGGAAATGCTTTAGCATTTGGAAATGCAAGCATTTCTATATAGAGAATGATCATACACTACAACCATGATAAACCAACTAGCGTCTACGTGGTAAACTCACGATTACCAAAATACCAAGCATACTATGGAGATGGTCTCGGTAATACTATAATGGGATTATTTTCAAGAATGGCTCCAAAAGTGGCTCCGTTTGCAAAACAATTATCAATGAAAGCAATTGATGTTATCCGAGATAAGGGTATTAATACTATTGGTGATCTTGCTAGTAAGGCGTTTTCAGCTGCTAAGGATAAATTAACAGCGTTAGTGAAATCACGAAGATTTTCAAAACCTAGAAACATTAACGCAAGCGTTTTACCATCTACCACGGTAATGCCTGCTAGTGTTAGTAAGATTATAAATAATGCAGTAGATGAAAAACTACAATCGTTAATGACTAACGCCCAGGATAATATAACAGCAAATATGATAGCGGGAAGTGGTTTTAGGAAATTTCGACAGAAACGTTAACGTTAGAAATACAAGTATTTCCAACGCTAGAAATATTTATTTGAACAGGATTTCCAATTATTATAGTTATTGTAGAAACATTAGTGTTAGAAATATTTGTGTTTCTATTTATTTGAATAGGATTCTCAGTTGTTATGGTTATTGTGGAAACGGTAGCGTTTCTAATACTAACATCAGAATCAGAATCACTTGTGTTAGAAATACTTGTATCAGAAATACTTGTATCAGAATCACTTGTGATTCTACTTACGCTATCTTCATTATCATCAGAATTTTCAGATATTTTCATCATCATTATTAAATACACCCAACTAAATAATTAGTTTATAAAAATTATTTTTATATTATAAAATATTTATTTTTTGCTAATTTTGTTAGATTTTTTACTGTTTTTACTCATTTTTCTAGTGTTTTTACTCATTTTTCTAGTGTTTTTATGCAATTCATCGACAAAATTTCATGAAAATCGAGGATGAAAATCCAAGGAATTCATTTAAAGAAAATCGATTTTGATCAGATTTTTATCCTGTGAGGCTAAAATTACGAAGTAATTTTGAATTTTGTATTATTTCATCTAATTTTCGATGTTTTTTTCATTGATTTTGTATTGTTTTTTGGCTAATCCGTCGACATAATTTCATGAAAATCGATTTTCTCTAAATGAATTCCTGGGGTTTTCATATGAAACTATTTTAAAATAATTTCAAAATTCTTTCAGAATTTTTGATTTAGACCATCGGATATATAATAAAAATGTTCAAACAAAACCCTGATGTTGCATTTGACATGGAAGCCCCAGTGCTTAAAGATACTTCTGTACGCGATTATCAATTTTTTGCTTATCACGCAGTACAACCTAATCTTCGAGGAAGAATTGAACTTCAAGTTCATGATACCAGTAAATACTTTTTACCCGCTGAAGCCTTTATTGAAGTCGAAGGTGAACTTGTAACAGATGTTGTAGCTAATACACCATATGCAGCTAATATCCAAGTCGGTTTTGTCAATAATGGTATCATGGCATTATTTGAAAGTGCTAGATATCTCATTGATGGAAAAGAAATCGAATCTATTGAACGTGAAGTTGATGTAGCAACAACAATACTAGGGCTAGCAAGATACTCTGACGATTATACAAGATCGGCCGGTCCATCTATGATGTTTGCAAAGGATGTTAAAAATACAGCGGGAAAAAATCCATTTGTTATAAGACAACCAAAGGATCGTGCTGCTAATCCTGTTAATTTTGTTGCTGGTGCTGCTGGTGGTATTGAGGATATGATTATAAACAATGATGAGAATTTCAATCTAGGAGCTGCAACAAGAATATCAATGTTACAAGGAGATAATCCACATTTTTCATGTGCGATTCCACTCCATCATATATTTGGATTGTGTAGAAATGTCAGAAAAGTTATTTACGGAGTAAAGCATACTGTAGCACTAGTGAGAAAGGGTGATGATAATAATGCAATCTGGCGTATTGGCGGTGCTGCGGGTAAAGTCATTTTATCAAAACTATCACTATGGATGCCAGTGTTGACTCCATCATTGTCAGTAGAACCACGGTTGCTATCATTTATGGATCAAGGGGGAAAGAGATTATTAAGCTGGTTGACAACATCAACAGATACTATAGATTCTAATATTGATGGTACACTTACATGGCATTTGGCAGCACGACAGGGTGTTTCAGCTCCACGACATATATTTGTTGCTCTACAGGATATTGCGAGATTAAACAATCAAGAACGTTCTCATATGATATTTGATCAACTTGGGTGTAGTGAAGTTTCATTAAAAATAAACGGACAACAAGAACCATCAGAGGATATACAACTTAACTATGAAAATAACCACATTGCACGAGTTTATCATCGATTGCTATCATTTATGGGACGTGATCAAAATGTAGATACTGGTCTACAAATATCACAATTGGATTTTAAAGGTCTATATCCGATTTATTACTTTTCCCTAGAACATCTTGACTTGATGAAACAATCCGTAGTTGATATACACTTCCGAGCTCGTGTACATCCTGGTGCTATTGCTAATTATAGAGCGGTTGCTGTCATTCTTAGTGATAAGTCAATGATACTTGAAGGTGTTTGTGGACGAATGAGATTGGTAGATGCACCAGTAGAAAATCTTTAAAAATTCGTAGAATTTTCATTGAAATCACTTTGAAAATTGCAAAGCAATTTCAGAAGTGCTAGCACTTCTAATTTAGAATCAATCTATTTTGTATAATGTCGTATAGTAATATCAATGTCACATTGACACCTGGTCAAATAAAAAAACTACAATCTAAATCAGCTAAACAATGCGGAACCACAATAACGCTGAAACCTAATCAAATGAATGGCGGAGGAAATAAACTATCGCTAACAAAAACTCAGGTTAATCATTTTAATAAAGCGCTGAAAGAAAAAAAGGGAGTTCAGGTTACTCTTTCTACGAGCGCGATTAAAAACATGGAAAAGACTGGTGGTATATTCCCGTTGTTAGGGTTGATTCCAGGATTGATTGCCGCAGCGGCCCCAGCGGTGGCGAAGGCGGCAGCGTTAGGAGCCATTGGTACCGCGGCAGGAATGGCACTAAAGAAAGCAACTGGGAAGGGTTATACAAAAAAGGAAAGGGTCTAAGACTACCAGGAACCCCGTATTCATGGTACAGCGGAAAGGGTCTTCGAATTCCAGGAACGATATAGTTCCGAAATCTTTGATTAGAAATCCGAAGGATTTCACAACCTTGTCCAATTTTGATTTAATTGATGCTGCTAAAAAACTCGGGATAAAAAACTTCAGAGGTGTTTTTATGAGAGATCAATTACCGGCACAACCAAATAATATTGAAACCGGAATTATTAATCTAGATAACAGCGATGGACCTGGAACTCACTGGGTTGCGTATGCGATTGATCCTCGTGGGATTGTTTATTTCGATTCATATGGATTAGCGCCTCCGAAAGAATTTAACCGCTATGTAAGTAAATTAAAATTTGTTCACCTTGATAAATCAAGGGTGAAGACTTGGTATTCCACGTTACCAACGCAAACAATGCTTGACCCACCCATATGTGGCAATGAAGTATTAAACGTACTTGATGCTATTTCACGAGAATCTTTGATGAAACCACCTCATATAGTAGTAAATGAGTATACTAGCGGTCGTTGGATTGAAAATCCATAGGATTAGAAATCCATGAAAATTCTACGAATTTAAACGATGAAAATATTTCTATAATAATGATTGATATTTGGGGACGACCTTTATCATCGCTGAAGAAACTTGATAGTGGAGTTGAAACAGTTGATAAGGATATTAAAAAACTAATCGAAGATGAAATAGCTGAAATATTAAACCTAGCAAATGTTGATCCTGGTGAAATAGTTGTATTTCAAGATCGTCAGGGTAAATTGAAAAGTAGTAATATCTCTCTTAATGATATTTTGGTTAAACGACGAGACGCAGCAGAGGATACTATCGCGTTATTTTCTGATGGGGGTAAACTCAAACCAGGTGTACTTGTTTCAACGATTACGGATAAATTAGCAACATACGATAACACGGTGAATTCATTAAAATCACTCAATGATAAGTATGACGATCATATAGTTGTATTTAACCAGTTTAGTGAAACACAAAGAAATACAATTGACAAAATTGATAAACCCCTGCTAGAATTTTTTGGAAATCCACCAGTGACCACACCAAAACTCACCTTAATAAAAGATTCTATGTTAGAACTAACAACTCTTCAATCCGAATATGAAAAACACGTGAAACAGTTTTCATCGTTTCGTAAAAACATCATTGATAAATGTATTGGAACCCCATTTGATAAAATTGAAATAACCCTTCCTGATATTAAAAAATCCATCGATGAGCTTAAAACAACCACTAATAACATCGTAACGGATGCAACGAGGATGATAAGAGTTGTTGAAAAAGTAAAAATTCCTCATGATAAAACTATCAACGTCGTATACACGATTCAACACGGTTCATTTGCGTGGACTTCCACAAATAACATTTTAAACATAACCGCAGCAGTCAAGGGTATTTATCGATTAACAATAGTATCACCGACTCAATTCAATATATCATCAAGTAGTTCATCTGGAGTCAATAATACGATATCAACGATCATCGACAAGGATACAACTGAACAATTCACGATAACGACTACAGATAGAAATCTAGCCAGGGTTTCAGTAACGTGGTACGTAGAATTCGTAGTGGATTTAAGTAAACAATTAAACTGAAAGGAAAATCCTTCGGATTTCGCAATTGAAAATGCTAGCGCTTTTAAAATAAAATGACTCCATCATCGAATCAGTATCGCTATGATCAAGTCAGAGAATTTCAAACTAAACTCAATTCTCTCTGTGAGGAGTATCAAATAAAAATAAAAAAATACCAACGAAGAATAACCGCAGTTGATGTCACTGTGTATTCAGTGTCGGGAATAATCACTACTGCTGGTATAATACTGTCTTCGGTTACAATGATTGCTCCGGTTGTAGTACCAATAGTTATTTCTTCGATAGCTACAATCGCCGGGATATTAACCGGGATCACAAAAAAACTATCATCGTGTAGCCAGAGTAAACTACATAATTATATAATAAAATTTCATATTGCATCTGCCGGTTACTCGCAATTATCCTCGTTAATATCATCATCACTCGACGACACAACAATATCAGATAGCGAATTCTCAACGATGGCGGAATTGTATAAAACAACAATGCTAAAATTAGAGAGAAATGATAATAATAATGACATCACCGCAAGAACTACTTCAACAAATAGTAGAGAATACAACACCGGTGAAAACAAGCACGATATCAGTAACCTCAACGCGTCCTGAATTCAGTGTGAATTTCCCGATTCCCGTTCCCGTGAGCGAGATCGCACTAGCAAAACTACGAGTGTATCATAGCTGGCCTAATATTAGATCGGTAGCATTTGGTGGTCAACAACCAAATAATTCCTTGGTATTCGCGTGGAAAAATCGTGAAGATGGAACCCCAGACTGGAACGTTGTCTCGTTACCAACTGGGTCATACCAAATCGAACAGATCAACGCTGAATTTCAACGTAGAATAAAATCTCTCACTGGAAAAGAATCAAAAATCGCTATAACGGTTCACGAGCCGACGTTATCATCTGCTATCGAGATTAATTCCCCTGGGTATGTTGTAGATATTTATCAGAGTTCTATAAGATCAGTGATAGGATGGCCTGAATTACCACCGGATAACTCGCGAGAAAATTCGAAGGATTTTCCACCCGAACCTAAAAAATCCGATTATATCACCAACAAAATAAAACCCGTCAATGAAGTCAAGAGTTATCAAGATTATGCTCCCGATAAGTTCTTAAATAAAAAAATTTTTGAATCAATTTATGTTCCTCTCATCAACGGAAATTTCACAGCAATGAATAATGATTTTTCACTACTGCTAATATCTCTTAAATCCGGCTCTCTCACTAAAGACGAGTTTATCAGCATCGTAGAAACGGGTAATAAAATCATCTATGATATGAAAATATTTCACTCGATAATTATTCAAGAAGTATTAAATGAAGAGATATTACATGATAAGTTTGCGGATCTATACAATATTAATAAAACGGAGATTAAAGATTTTAAAATCCCTGGATATAACCCGGATAAACTAAAGAAACAACTTGACGATGCTATTGATATTGGGTTCAAAAGAATCCACGATAATTGGAAAAAATCGAAGAATCCTACAGCAAATATTCTGAAATTTAATAATGATCCAGAAGGCGGCGGTAGACATATTGCTCCGAACAATGTGAATATTTCAACGGTGATTGCGCTCAATTTAGTATGTGACGTTATCGAAGGAAATTATCAAATAAATCTCGAACAATCAAATCAAGCTCAGCAGGGGTATATTTTATACTCATTTGCACCAACGGCTCCTCCAGGATTTCTAATTATTGAAGACCCAACTAATCTAGTCTATATGCGATGTCATAATAATTTGTTAACGAGAATTAATTTCAAACTCACTGACCAATCTAATAATCTGATTGATTTACGAGGTGAGGTTTTACAAATTAGTTTGTTTGTGAAATCTTAAGGATTTTGAAGTGAACAAATTGTTAGCGCATAGCAGCAGAGAATGTGAACGCCAATGACAATGGCGTCTTTTTTTTTTACTAAATGGAACCTTACAAGGAAGCCTTTAGTTTACCAAATTGAAGCCTATATAAGCAATTTTGGGAAGCCTCAGTTTACTAAATTGACGCCTATAAAAGTTGGTCTATTCACACTCTCTGCATTTTGTTAGATATTTTCGGTTTCCGTAGAAGCCTTATTTTTGCTTGAAAACTTGGTCTGTTCACACTCTCTGCTGCTGGTGAAATTAGTTTGCATTCAAGAAGAAATTAATTCAATTTTGGCCTAATTCTGTGACACGTGTGTGATGACACATGTTACAGTACGATGTGTTCACATGGTTATATCAGGTTCAATGATACCTACATTAGCTTTGCACTGTAAGTTACGATTTTCAAATGTATACTTCATCTATATATTTAACCTTAAGTACATGGATTATCTCGCCACCTGGATACAATGCATGTTATTGTGCTGGAGAATGTCCTTTGCAGCTAGTGAATTTTAATTCTACAAAACATGCGCAGATTCAATGATTTATGAGCAGTATAAATACTACGATCCCCAAACCATGCTGTGTTTCAACAAGTCTATTCTCATTAAATATTTCCTATGTTGTTAATTCAACTACTCGACGTTTTGGAAGGGATGTGAGTGGAAGCTTGTGGTTGTCTGTGAGAAAATAACTTTATCCGTGAACTAATTGTATCGGGTAACAATTCATTATTTCGAAAACATAAAAAGTATCTCGGTAATTTAATTTGAATTTGTTAGAAATACATTTCTTTTTTATAAATTTGCTATTGTGAGTAGTATACATTATTAAGAAAATGAAAATAATAATTTCAGTATAGCATGAGGCTATAACATGTTATATCAATAATACTTATCATTAGTACTTTTAATGAAAAAGGTTCAACATTCAACAAGTAGTTGTATTGAATACATATCTACTCAGGTTATGTAAAGAAAAATTCCGAATAAACTGTATACTTCATATCAATTCACATCCTCGTGTACATACTGGTGCTGTTATTTGCAGGCATAGCTGTCAACATTACGTTTCTCTAGTTACTTGTTTTTATCAGACCTTTTCGCCCCATGACGATCCGTCATGTATTCATCCTAGATTGATTAATTTGGATCGACAATTTACATCCATTATTTTACAAAAGTGACTTCAAACTCTAATTCCACTTCCCAAACGCACGTACGCATGCACGCAATCTCGCACTCACCTACCTTCCTACCTACCTACCTACCTACCTACCTACATACATACATACTTACGTATGTGGTAGTTGCGTAAATAATTACATACATACTTACTGTTTCAGAATTGAAACCGAGTGGATTTTGGATTAGAGGAATAACTCAAACACAATATGTGAAAGATGAAAAATTTGTTGACTTAATTAGTAAAGAATAATATACGAAATATAAATACAATGATTCTCACACGCTCTCAGCATATTATAGATCATATCTCTCTAAAATAATAAAAAAAGCAAAAACTATTATATCTATCTGATATACAGATTCAAAAACCCTCAGTATCAGATAATAGTTCACACCGTGACATATTTACAAACTTTTCTTGTATAGACTAGGATTGAGATTCTAATAATCTCAAGTTTTCAAATACGTTTCAAATGTTCTGCACTGTCTGTAAGATTCACAAATCTACTTGAAATCAACTAAGATTTGAAATAATCTCATGTAAATTCAAATATACCAATCGCAACAACAATTGGAACAAACATATGCTTATTGACCCTTGCACAGTCGTACGATTCATACAACGATAAACCGCACAGTTTCAACACGTCCCTTAAGTCGGCTCAAATTTGTATCGGCCGCTCGCACCCTTCATGGATCTACCACTTGTACAGACCACCTATACAGACGTATGTACATACATATAGACAGCTGAAGAAAACTGTACACGTCTGCTTAATTGGTCAGCAGCTAAACTCGTCACACTCATTATACTCGTTAACTCGCTGCACCCGTTACACTTGCGAATCTCGTAACACCCGTTACACTTGTTATCCTCGTTACCCCCGTTACACTTGTTATCCTCGTTACACCCGTTAGCTACAATACAACCGAACTGGTAATCATAATGAGTTCTTTTTAATAGCAACATTAAATTGACAATGTACAACGTTTCAAATCTGCGCTGTAATAAATTAATCATAACGCTATATGACAATACAAACTCAATAAACTTAACATATCAAATAAAGTATAAATTAAACACTCACCCAGTAGCTACAGAAATACTACATAAAACGTGTTCTCCTCGACAGATCGAAAGTGACCAGTGTGCAGGCTATACATTGAACTTGCTTAAATTTAAATGACAGTGAGTAATATTGAGGGTAAAATACCCGTGCATATCTTGATTATAATGTCCCTTGCCGCAATTAATTTCCGGCGAGACACATGTTGATTCCGAGCTTGTCTGGAAAAACACTTGCACCCACTATTTAGCTTTGTACGCATGCACAGCGACAAAAAGGGCAAATATTTATCTGGCATAACAACATTTGTATTTTTTATATTCTGTGACACATACATACATGCCTGCCTGCCTGCCTACCTACCTACAAACACACACACACACACACACACACACATATACATACATACATACATACATACATACATACATACATACATACATACATACATACATACATACATACATACATACATACATACATACATACATACATACATACATACATACATACATTCATTCATTCCGTTTACTGATTTTGACAGAGAGATGTCAATGTGGCTTATGTATAATCTTTTGGTCAGAATTTTGTTTTACCCTTAGCACACGTATGTTATGGTCATGACCGGTGGCAGTTGTAATACAGAAACTTTATCTAATCATTTGAACATGGCAAGTTGTGAAAAACGAACTGTTTGAAACAATGATTTAAGTGATAAATGACGATGAGTAATTATTTAAGAAGCGCAAATGTCCAATTTTGCATTTTAAAACTGAGACAACAAAATTATTCTGGATTATCTGGTGCAATATATGGTAATTTTATCATAGATTTTGATAAGGACTGCACATCTACAAGGAAACCGATATAGCTCAATCCCCGTTATCTTAAATAAAATCGTCGCTTGTTGACCGAATTATCAAGCAAGGTATGTTATCTGCTGCGGTCCCATTAGTTGATCTGTGATCTTCAATTATTATCGTCAATAACGCCAAATCGATGTCTTTAATTAACAAAGTTAGTTAATGTTGTTAATAACTGTTTTTCTAAAAGTATTATCACGGGGTGACTCCGTTGACCCTTCATCAAGGTAACGCCCTCGTTGTCGCTGTTATCATGGACATGTATCGTTATCCATCCGTGTTAGGTAGTTTCTGCACGTGAGAACAAGTTCTTAAACGATTATAACCATATCAATGCTACACCAGGTGTTATGAATAATATGCAACGTGTGCCTATCAACTATTTTAATCACGACAGGAAGGTTACATTTGCCTCTGGTCAATTTGGTATTTGTGTTTACCGCTGAGTAACATAAATCACATCAGTGTGTTTATGTATACCTCGGGAAAATATCCAAACAGGATTATCCTGTTTATCCAGCATTTCATCATCGTACATAGCTTAATGTGTTTCGGGAATTCATTTAGTATAATATGCCGTGGATAGGATTGATGGTAATCTCCGCAACATACGAGAAAATGTGATGTTAACCTGTCTTGATTTCCTTGCCCTTGTACAAAGAGTGACATGCGATATATTTCTCTCCCAATTGTTTCCAATTAAATTAAATAATCAATATTCTTCTCTACCCATTGTTTCCAATCAAAGTAAATAATTGGATATACTTCTGTACCAAATGTTTTTCATTAAATTGAAATAACCCTACATTTTAGCCAGCAGAATCAACACTTATATTATTAGTTAGCTACTTGTAATGACTTATTTTTAAATAATATCAGCAGGTCGCGCATTCTTTTATGCAAATCCCAATATTTATTAAAGTAGAATTTAGTTATCTTTGCCTATCTCAGTAACGGAAAAAAAACAAGAACACCTTTACAATTGGAAATATTGCAACGCAATCATCTCTACTATGTGCTTTGGTTGTGTGATTACATGCTATGGCAGGCCCCTGGTATGAATATCTCTCTAGACTGTGATGCTTGACTGCCAATGTTTGCTTTATCTTTCATCAACTTGTTATCATCAAGGGTGAATGTCAATCAGGTCAAATATATTTGATTTTAGACTCCCATCTGTCTAGTTATACTGCCCCTAATTCAGTGCCTTATGTTTGAAAGCTAGCTTTAAATATGGGATTTTTTTATTGTATTGGGCATATTAGAACTTAGGTCTATATGGTATACCACAATAAGATTAGTCGAAAGTTGTTGTGATGTGTTTAACTGACAATCACTTCAGAAATATTGTCTGTATAGTTGTCTGATTTTGTTACAAGAATATTCAGTTTTACCTAGAAGACTTGGATTACATAATATAATGAAGGATTCCAAGAGGAGGAAATGGTAAGAATTGTATATTATTTGTATTTAGTTTGTAATATCACTTATGAGTGTTTAACATACATACATCTCCAATTGTGTGCTTATTTAATAATCATCTGTCTATCTATCTATCTATCTATCTATCTATCTATCTATCTATCTATCTATCTATCTATCTATCTATCTATCTATCTACCTACCTACCTACCTATCTCTCTCTCTCTCTCTCTCTCTCTCTCTCTATCTATCTATCTATCTATCTATCTATCTATCTATCTATCTATCTATCTATCTATCTATCTATCTATATATCTATCTATCTATCTATCTATCTGTCTGTAAGCTTGTAATATTTTTTACAAGATCGGTTTAGTTTATGTAACATCTCTTACCATTTAGTGGCAATGCTACGTTGATTTGTTTCAGAAAAAACCATACACGTTATCTATTTATAGTTTATCTATTTATAGTTATCTATTTATAGTTTATCTATTTATAGTTTATCTATTTATAGTTTATCTATTTATAGTTTTATCTATTTATAGTTTATCTGTTTATAGTTTTATCTATTTATAGTTTGTTTGTACCCATCAAACCTCATCTGTGGCTGAGTGCTTAGAGCGCCCTCTTCTTAACAGAAAGGCCGTGGGTTCGAATGTCAGCTGATTCACACCAAAAATGGTACTAACAGCTGCCTCGCCTGCGGCTCAGTATTAGCATGTTAGTGTTAGGATTGGTCAACCTGGTGTTAGGATAATATGACGAACAGTTCAAATGAGATAAACAATGTATATAAAGTAGTCATTAAATTTATTAATTTGCGATTTCAAACTTCAACACCCTTGTCGTCTGCACATTTCAGACCAAACGGGTGCTTTTAGTGCCAATCATGTTTAGTTCCTGGTCAAGTCTAGGATCTAGAAGCTAGATGTCCAAGTCTCTGAGATACAAAAAAGAGAAGAAAGTACAGTGGGCGATTGAAAAGAGAACTGAGGGGCAACCGTCAATCGTAATTGAGTTATGCGTAGCAGACATTAGAATCTTAAGTTTAAATATATCATCTTGAGATTCAAACGTTAGTAGTGTTACAAAAAGTTGGCAGTACAAGGCAAAGAATACCCTACTACATTCGTAATGGCGGATGTATTCTAGAAATAATCAGAAAGCTTCGAAACAAAGCTTGTATGGGCCAGAGAGCATTACATTAGCTGTGATTCGAGTCTCTGGGAGACACAGAGAAGATGAAGATGAAAGGAATTTTGAGGAATTATAGGGAATTATCCCAGCTGTTGTTCATGTCTCTGGGAGACAAACAAAAGAAGAAAGGGCAGTGGGAGATGTGAAAAGAGAACTGAGGGGCAAAGGAAAAGACAAGAACATATAAATGAGTAGGTCTCAGGACACAAGGGACCATTTTATACAATAATTCAAAGGATGAACTAGTGATATGCTATTAGCTGAATTGTATTTGAGAGATTGCTGTCTTAATTATATTAAATGGTTGTTATTTAAATTTCAGTTTGTATATTCATCAATATAACTGTCATCACCGCTGACTGGGGGCTCAAAGCTTTACATCTCTGTATCACTACTTCAATATCTGAGTAAAAACCAAGCCAGGGTGGGTTAGAGTTAACTCATTCGGCCCCGATACCGTCTATGCACGTAATCCAGTTTCTGCATTGGACGGCAGATCGTGTCATAACACGAAGTTTCTCGACTGCATTAAATGCCCGGTCCTATTGTCTGGTTGAGATAAAGTCTCTGATTGGTTACAAATGGGGCTTTACCAAGAATCAGGCCCACTTGTAACCGATTATAAATGAATTTACTTTCGTTTGAGCAAAGCAAGGATTACTACTTGAAAGCGGTTTCAATACACGTGTTCTTTTCTTGAAAAATGGTAAGATGATGGTGGAAGCGAGAGTGATTTTTCATGGCGGTGAGGGCGAAAGAAAGGAGTTTCTCGGATTTGATCTCGACAATACTGAGCAGGTAGAGGAAATATATGTTCGACAGTTGGAAATTTTGCGGGATTTTGAATCGGACATTGAAGATTTTTGAGGTTGAATCGTCAGAATAAGAGGATGCTGATAGCGAAAATGAAATAGTCTTTTGCCAATGTAGCAGGTTGGAGCGATCGTCTTCTGCCTGTCTAAATCAATGATTTTAATAAATGAATCCTGGACCTACAACAAACATTGACAAAATTGACTAGGAAAAGAGACAAATCTAACTTTATTTCACTTATTATTATTTCCGGAGAAACTGTACACGGACATTGCAACGAAACCAATCCATATGCCTAAAAATGCATATTGTATTATCGCTATCACCAAACAAAACGTGGTATCCAATCTGCAAAATGTGTTTATTGAACGTAATTCTATCTGAACCAAAAACTTGATGTGAACATTGCCAAGTAAATGTATGTTCAAATATGTACAAATTGTTTAAAACCATATCACATATTAATGTTTCCTGGTTTTTTATGGAATCCAGTGCTGATGATGTGATATTCCTATCAATGCTGCACATAATTTAGTAAAAATTGCATACATAAATTGTTAAAGATAAATAGAAAGAAAAATACATAACTGCGTAGACAATTTCATTTGAAATAATTGGTGAAAATATCATTGATTAATATTGGATAGAAGATAGAAATTAAACTCAGTGTGAAGGCATGTACATGATTTTTACAAATTTTCCAAGCAGGTAAAAAAACTTGGGCACAAGCAGCTAGGCACAGCTTAGTGTGACTATGGCACTGTAGCAGTGTTACTCATAAGTTTGTTGGGGCTGAATGAGATAAACCTATATAACACAGAACTAACACCAATATACAAACCACATAACTAGACTGATATATAAACTATACACCTACCAGTGATGTATAAACCACATAACTAACACCAAAATATAAACTACATAATACTTCAAATTCATTTGCGTACACATCATAAATTTATTCAAACATGGATCTGAATGGATTTCAATGCCGCATACATATTTAGGTCTCAATGGATTGACAGGCCACGTTTAGTTTGGATTTTAATCATATTGTATGTGTGGTGCTGGATATAAGCTTGCATTTAAATATATGCAATCTCTTTATTATACAACATAATTTAAGTGTCTTTAACCACTTCGACTGACATATTGTTCGAGCCTAAATAAACCAGGTTTTCGTACACAAAACTGTATTGGTGGTTCGATAAGCTTGACTTAATTCCGGCTTTTATTTTTTTAAATAAATGTTTAATTCTGAATGATGTCACAATGTATACATTTCCATAATATTAAGTTTTTATTACTTTGCTAATGTTCGCTTGATTTGGTTACTCATATTTGACGCAATTGTTAACAATTATGATAAAATACTGGCCAGCATATTTGGTGAAAGAAGGACACGGGAAACCTCAGTAAGAATAACCGATCCCTGGGGCATAACTGGTTACTAACAAACCACAGTGTTCCAAGCTGAGGATCGAACCTAGGTGAAAAGTGGTGAGATGTAAATGTCCTGAACAGACGAGCTCCGTAATGAGCTCCATCACCTGGGCACCTTTATCACTATTCCAGTAATGACTTTAAAGCGTGTCACTCCTCTCCAATGTCAGACGGATGAGGAAAATGAGAATTTGAAAATGATAAACCGTGTAGTTGTAATTTATTGAAGTGATCATACACCTTCTCCGGAGCACTAAATAACAAATTCAACCTCAAAACGAATACTAAATTAATTTAATTAAATGTTTATAAAACAAGATGAGCACGACATCGATCTTTCATATTCAGAGCACACAGATTGCCCCCATACTTTTCAGAGATCGGTATATATGGTCCAACGATGATATTGCCGTGTTGGGAGTGGGAGACATGATTCTAAATCCTCCAGATATTATTCGGACTGATTGCGTCTCTGATGGTCTCTGTCAACTAAATCCAGCTCCTGGCCTTCATGAGTGGCTTAGCTTCGACTACGGAGGACCATGTTCACAGAAATAGGAGGGGTGGTGGGTGAAGGTTGGCCTCTAGCGGTTTTAAACCAATAGCTTTGGAGAGATGAGACTCGTAAGGATTATATGGTGGAAACTCATTAGAAGGTCAACTCCGATTTGAAAATTTGCCCACTCACGGGAAAGGCTAATGAAGTAAACCCCGACATAATAATCCCGAGACGCAGTCCCTAAGACGGTCTGTCATTGGCGTCAATGATACTGTGGTAATTCCTGAGATGATGTTGGGTCAAAGCTTTATCGGCATGTGTCGTTTCCTTCGGTTCATCGGCTGTGTTAAGAGGGGGTTATCTGCTTATAAGGCCACGTCTGATTGTCCATATCATTCTGCCCAGGCTTAAAAGCTCCACTGAATACGAGGTTCTAGCGACGTTGTAAGGTATCGGTGCAACACGGGCAATAGTGATTTACTGGGTTTATGTCAAAGATAGATTAGCTAAGAGCTTAACGCCAGTGGTACCTGAACGTTAATAACCATTTTGATAAGTGAACAACACCATCCGCACCACCACGAATTAAAGAAACAAAACGAAGATTCTAGCTCTTTGCTTGGCAAATACGGACATCAGGGCCATGAGATTCGACAGGGCCTGCAACTGGTCGAGGACGCTTCAACAGCCACCTCTCTCTACTGCACATCGATTATGCGTGCTTTTTGGAAATCCGACTGGCCGACAGCGACACCATCATAGAAGCCAACTAAAGCATATGTTAGGATACTAAACCCTTGGACGGATCTACGAAACGCGGTGTTGGATTCGCTGTAAAAAAAGACATGCAAATCAACGTCATTGAATGCCCGCCATCAGGTACTCACGCTGTCATTGTCCCAGACCCACACAACCTCTTCAGCTTCTACGCCCCACTCATCTGCTGAACACACTGGGATAAATACAAGTTATATGAGGTCTAGGATCAGGCAATAGCCAGTATCCACAACACAAAAGGCCTCAACCTACTAGGCTACTGCAAAGCTAGCTTGTGAGTTGACCACGATGCCTGGCCATCCTGTCTCGGCTATCATGGAAGGGGCAAGATCAATGAGAATGAACAGCGATTTATACATATGTGATGCCTCCACAGCCTATGCATGAACAACACATTCTTCAAACGCATGGACATCCAACAGCTGTCATGGAGACACCCACGTTCCACTGGACCCGTCCAGACCTCGTCATCACCAAGCGTGATAAACTGCCCAGTGTCCTCCTTATCCACAGTTACCTCAGTGTCGACTGCGACACGAAACCATTTTCTCTTGGCCAACAAGGTGCGAATAATACCCAACAAACTGCACCACGCCAGAAGCATCCGCATTTGCTGTACACACGAAACTCTAAACATACACAGACACACATCATAAGACTTATATTGTTAAAGATTGAAGGTACACCCCCCATGCATGACAACCCACCAAATAAGCTAAGGCCTCAATTGATTTCGATGTTGTTTGGTTAGTATCAGATATACAATAAAAATTAAGACCAGAGAAGACAATATTTATTCTTAATCGGCATGATTTAGAACATAACATAACGTTCAGTAAGATCTTAAGGCATAATAATAATAAGATAAGAAACTGTGGATAACAACAAAATGCCACAAAATAATATAGTAAAGAACATCTGATTATATCCTGATCTTATTAGTTTAAATGCGCGCTTTTTTAAAATACAAAACACAACAAGTTTGACAATATTGTTATAAGGCTTTTATTCTGAATGGACATTTATAAAAGTAACGACAAATGATAGATTTAAAGCATCCCCTCGGGGTATTTTCGTCTTAAACTAAATGCACGAAGAACATATACATTCAGAACCACGCGCTTCTACTTCATAAAGTTAAGACATAATTTGGAATATTTTTTATCTTTTCGGTATGATTATATCACCGTGTGTGCTTTCATTATTGCCAGTGTAGCAGATTTGTAACTCAGTCTAAAAAAGTGCATACTATTCCAGACATTTCCTTTTCCTGGAGTGCAGGAGAAGCCAAACATACCTGGTTTTATTGCACTTGCGTTCCGTAGTAATTAAAGAAAATATTTGTGGCAAGCAATATATATTGTTGTATGCGTCAGAGTTCGTTTTCGAATTTGTTTGGTATATCATGATCATTTCAGTCATATTTCTTATGGTAGGACATGGACTCTTAAACACAAAGCCAGCTATAATAACTACTTGTATTATTCCCCACTATCGGGTATTATTTGAGAATAAACAACACACTACGCACATTTGCATGATTCATAAAGTATACAGTGCTGGATAAAAATATCAAAGCAGTTTATATTTTCTAGGTGTTGATGTACAAAGTCTTAAATCACAACGTTAGCTTATTAGGAATCATATAATGTACATTACAATATATGTATTAGACTCTTGCAGACGTGTAAAATCTGTGTTCAAATTATCAGATCAGTAAAATTATTTCAAAGTATTAGATTTATACAAGCATACATATGTCCGTAATCAATTAAAATGCACCTGTGAAAACAAATCCATTCCTCACATGCAAACTATTGTATTCATTTTACCAATGGGTACCATTTACAAAATATAACAACTAATACATTTACTGTTATATTCTTTACTTTTTCCACTGACGCCGTATCAGCGAGGCGAGAAATCGTATGAGCGACAATTGAGCCAACCGACTCTTAGACTTGGAATGGAGCTTTGTTATATTTTCTTAAAGGTATGACCCCCTGAATAACAACTCCAGTAAATGCAATATAAATATGCTGACCAGTGTAAGATCTTGAAAATGAGAAAAATGTCAAGTGTTGATGGCGTCCAAACCTGGACTAGATTTCAGTGACATTTCGCTAAGAGATTTATTTGTCTAGAAAGAATATTGAGCTTTTAATATTATGAAATATTTTACTTATTGCAAGCAGTTTAGTCAGTACTCACACGGGATATAGATAACTCGAAATAGTCAAATCGCTACATAAATTTAGTGAAGCTCACTCCTTTACCATATTAGTATTTTAGTTGTTAAACTGATTTCAGATGGTTGGATCAGTATTGTATTAGACCATCATAAATTAGGTGTGTGCAAATATGTTTCTCAGTTCAGTGTTACATGATTCAACATACTATTATTTGGTATTTAGCTGCGCAAAAGTAATTTTCTAAATTTATTAATTTGAAAGACTGAAAAGATCGTTGTATACGGAGTCGTTGGAGGTGTTTCACACATACTTCAGAACAATAAAGCGGCGTCATGTATTTCTTACCTTACCAACATTGGATCACATTATAATATACTTTAAAGAATAGTGTACTTCACAAAGAGTACAATGTGAGATTTTGATCATTATTTTATGAATACTACAATTTCACAAATTCTGATCTCTTGATGTAAGCAGCATAACGAATATTGATAATATATATATATATATATATATATATATATATATATATATATATATATATATATATATATATATATATATAGATAATAATATCACAGTCTTCTGCAATGTGTTTTTATTAATCAAAATAGTATATACAGTACACGTGTCAAGTTATTGTTGAGAAATACGTTTTCTGTAGTTAATGGGACTGTAATAAAATCAAATTGCGAAGTTTATAAATGGTATAAAATTTATGTTTATACTTCCTAATCAAATTTGTAATATCTAGATATATCATATAAAAACTAGTTTTGCTGTTCGAAATTCTTTTCGTCAAAGTAAAGATTCTATATCGCCTATCTTCTCTCTCTCTCTCTCTCTCTCTCTCTCTCTCTCTCTCTCTCTCTCTCTCTCTGCTTGACTGTCTGTCTCTCTGACTCTCTCTCCCTACGTCCCTCTCATTTTCTTTTTCTGTCTGTCTCTCTCTCCCTCTCTCCCTCTCACTCTCTCTCTCTGTCTGTATGTATGTATGTATCTCTCTCTCTTTCTCTCGCTCTCTCTCTCTCTCTCTCTCTCTCTCTCTCGTTTTGATTACATGCATCATATTCGTTGTATCTGTTTGGCTCAAACGAGCTGATAATAAATGTAAAAAGATACTAATTTCTAATAATTAGTTGCTGTTACGGGTGGTTGAGGTGGTGGTTGAGGTGTTTGTTGAGGTGGTGGTTGAAAGGCCGGCTGTGCACTTCCTTGAGGCACATAATCATGCTGGGGATAAGCTGGCGGTTGCGCAACAAATGCGTAACCATAACCGGGAGGTCCATTGGGGCCCGGGATTGCTGATTGTCCATAGCCGTATGCTGCATTCGTCACTGAAATTATAAAATCGTATCTTTGTTTTCACTTCGAATTTATCACACTTGAACGATATAAGTTAATAATAAGCCATATCAAGTTTGATACATTACTCCTGCATATTCCAATAGACCACGACTAATATAACGATCCATATGTTCAACTATCTATCTATATATCTATATATTTATCTATCCATCCATCTTTCCATGTATGTATGTATGTATGTATGTATGTATGTATGTATGTATGTATGTATGTATGTATGTATGTATGTATGTATGTATGTATGTATCCATCCATCCATCCATCCATCCATCCATCCATCCATCCATCCATCCATCTATCTATCTATCTATCTATCTCTCTATCTATCTATCTATCTATCTATCTATCTATCTATCTATGTTGTTGATTAATTTTGTTTTAATGGAATGTATATGTGTTATTACAGTTTTGAAATATCGATTGCTTGATTGGTTATTGCTTATTATTGACTCGCTTATAAAGGGTTAAATTGAACAGATTAAGGCTTCATATTGATATTAAACCAACGCAGATATATTTTGATACAATTTGTGAAGTATACAAATATATTAATCATTCTAAAAAACATAAGTATGCGATTAAATGCAAGTTATACTGATGTAATTGCAAAATGCAATACATATTGTACCATAACTCAACATCTTTTTCGCTTTTATTAAAACATACTTTAGCCATTTTTGTGAAACATTACCAAATAACTTTTAACTAGGATTGAATGTAAATTCCATTTGATATGTCCACAGACACCCAAGTGCGCACGGATGTACACGCAAGCACAAACACACGCATGTAACTGAGACTGTCTCTATGTACTTGATATTTATTAAGATATTTTACATTTGCAATGATTAGCAAATTGGCTCAAAACACAAATGTCATTTTTATTATCTTAAATGAATATATTTGCTATATCGAGACCAATTGACGTCGCACATTATACGTACATTACATAGTGGAGTGACTATACATTTCAAACTGGTCAAGGTACAATGATGTCCAAAATGCCTTATTGTTCTATCGAGTTAGGTAGTTAAGAAACAAAGATATGGTTCATGTACTAGTTTACCCTAATCAAATAAATTACAATTGTACTGATAATCGATAGTTTCCCAAAAGAATGTTTATACTACAAGTCAATAACAACTAGGAAATAAAGGAAACAAGGTCATGTTGCTTAAAAGACCTCAAACATATGAAATATAAAAATGTATGCATTTCTACATTCTGAAAATACTACAAACGTGCGAGGATGAAGTAACCGATGACAGATTCAGAATGTTTGATTATTTAAATGTTGAAAGTTATACGGTTAAATATATATCCAAAGTCTTTTCATATATTTATGATTGCTTTACTTCATCATATTTCACCTGTCCTGTTTATGTAAGTAGAATTTTTTAATATATATATATATATATATATATATATATATATATATATATATATATATATATATATATATATTAGTCCTTATTCAGTATCTACTTGGCTCTTCTCGACGTTTCCCTTGTACTCTTAAATGGTTTAAATAACCGGTTGTTTGAATGTCCGGGTTGATCCGCTTGCCGTGCTCACCGCTTACTTATTTACAGTTAGGTGGAAATGACACAAATATTTTCAGGCAACTCATTGTTGTTTCTTAGAAGTGTTTTACTACGAACTGGAAGGTTTTATATGCCGTCTTTGTCTTGGACTTTCTCCAGAACTGGAAGGATTGATATGCCGTCTTTTTCTTGGACTGTCTCTAGAACGTAATCTCGTCAGAAGCATTACGAGTACATGAGTCGGCCAAATTAATATTCGTCGGATCAAAAACATTCTAAAAAGGTCACATCGTCATTGCGGTAGTAAATCCACACGTTTTAATAAGATAGACTTTCAGACCAAAGCAATGCTGGTCATTTAGAATTAGATTAAACAGAACCTTATATACGTAATTTCATTCAATGCTATCAACTATAAACCGTTCATTTGCAATAATCGGACTGTCACGGATTGCGAAATTATTTCTCATTACAAATGTACACAGTCCTGAGGAATATTAACAAATCGGAACACAACTCCTTGAAATCTGGCGCTTTCCTTATTATAAGACCGTAGCTATGTGGGCATCTGTTTGAGGGCAATTATATTTACAATTATTAAACTAGTGATACTTTATTGCTCCTAGTGAATGTGTCATGGGCCTTTAAGCAAACATTTATATCGTTCTGAATGTTAAGTGGTTGTTTCCAGCTTTTGTGGAATCAGTGGTGGAAAGATTCGTTTCAAAACGAATAATTATACCATGACTTGGAGCAACACGTCTTAATACACAAAATCAATTAGCCCTAATGGTGACATGGATTAAATGAGTAAAGTGGATCATTATCTTTTCTCACTATAAAGACATATCGGGATATTTTACACGCAATTAAATTTGTTTTCGTAAACTGAGTTTTTAATTGGTGGCATCAAACTCCTGTCTTCGAGGTAATGTTAATATAGCAATAGTTTATCAAACTGTGTTTTTTGCGTCTCATGAAAGCAAGATTACTACCTTATCAAAGGAAATACATTTGTCGCATTTTATTCTTTAAAGAATCTTCAGTTCAGTTTCATTTGGTTTCTTTGAAATGACCAATAACCACATGTCACATGTTTTATTCAATAGTGAGATGTTGTAAAAGTGCTGGTATGTTGCAGTTCTATAGAAAAGCAACGGTTTGTGCGTAATAGTTATCACCAATTTTCCCTCTAATTTTCCGAAGGCTGTGTGCGGCAAAAGATATTGGCTGTGCAACTTTGGAAGGAAATGTAAATTTTTGTGCGCCACATAACGGTATATAGGCTTACTAAACGAAACGGTTAATTTTTAATAATTATAAAAATTAACCAACACTGTATAATGACAATTAATTCATTCATTGAAATAGTCTACTTTTTCATGTAATATGTATAGAAGCCTAGAAGGATAGAATTAGCGTACTGATACCACTCATCAGTCATCATACGAGTTATCGTTCTCAAAGTTTTACTCTGAGATCTTTCAAATTTACTCAGTCTGCATAAATCTTATCAAGATCTGTTGATCCTCCATCGTGAAGGTGACTCCTAACACGCATCAGCATTTCCAAATGTAACTGTAGGCGATTCCTTAATTTGGTTGTCAAACTGTTCATCAGGCTGAAACCACGCTCGCAATCTGCACTGGAAGCAAAAAAGGTTCCACCAATATCCATCAATTTCACTAACTCTGCAAAGTGATCATTCTGAAATGCCAAAGTCACCATATCTGGAAAGCTGTTTATCAGTTTGCTTCTGATGTTTTATGAGACTAAGAACTTGAAGTCATGGTACTGCTGAATAACAACTTGCTCCTCCTGAAGAAATTGTTTGTACGTTGAACAACGTGAACTGATGTGTTCAGTTCCAAATTCATAATTGCATTGTGCTATTGCAGTCAAGTCAAACGCAGACCATTCCTCAATTTCATTTTCTGGAAATCTTTCCCCCAAATGCAAACACAGCATATTAATGACAGTTAATATCGAGTTAGTATTCACTGAAACGTCTCCAGAGATTTTGTCAAGAAGGTTTTTAACTTTATCACTCCATTTTACTGTGTCACCCAAGTACTGCATTCGCATTTTGTTTCAGTTTACCATGTGCAAGATGATAGGCTTCCAGTGGTGTCAAACCTCGTTTTTGAAATGCCATTGTTAAAGAAGCTACTTCAGATAGCACATCGTTCAAAACTTCCAGTGTTATGTGTAATTGCTGACTATTTAGCTTTTAAAAACAGTAATTTGAAATAGGATCATCAATGTCGTTTTCCTTCTCTTCTTCAAAGTATTTTAATAAAACACCATAATTTCGAATGATTGCTTGAAGTGCAAAATGTCTAGATAACCAACGCACTACGTTCAGAGGTCTAAAAGAAACTTAGTCACATTCAGAAGCATCCGCCAATTCTTTACACTATGACCTTTTAGTGGAAGATCGACAAAAAATTGTTTAAACAGTTCTCATGAAAGTTTTAACTTCTTTCATCAAGTTTACTTCCTTCCATGAATCAGAAACCCTCAAATCTTCACGATGTGCAACCCAATGCTGCTGCACTAAGTGCGGAACGTCCTTATTCGACAGTGCTGCAACGCCAATTAATCTGCCTAAAATCACAGAGGCACCGTCAGAAGTAAACATAACCATTTTATTAAGGTCAAGATTATGTTTCCTGTATAATTCTCTGATGGCATTGACTATTGATGTAGCATCAGATGCATGCAGCTATATCATTCCACCAAATGAAGTTTTATACTGAGATGAATTTACTGGCCGATACTTGAAGTAGAGTATTAAGTGTTTATTAACAAAAATGTCTGTGCTTTCATCAATAGTTTGTGTATGGTACGCTGCTGATTCAACGTCTGCAATAAGATTATCTTGGACACTGATATTAATAATTTTCAGAGGCTCAAATGCATACTTTTTGCTTCTCCAGCTTTCAGGTATGGTCACGTACTTAGCCATGTGCTTATGAATATCTTGAATAGAAAACATGGAAATATTCATCCGAACAGCCAGCAAGACACTGTCAATTAGAACTTTAATTTCTTCGGGCGTGGAACGCTTCCGTTCATTAATAATTTGCCTTTTCTCCTTTTCGGCGGGGCTCTCAAGAAACATGTTAACCAGTGCTCTTCTTAAATTTTGGATTTTCACTTCTCAGTTTTGTAACACTTTCTGCATGCGACTAACTAGACAGATGGCGTTTCAAGAAATCGAATTTCCATGCATCATCCCAAAACTTGCCAGTTGAAAACTCTCCGGTGTTTTTTTTTTATCTCGGCAGTAAAAATCAAACTACTCCGTCATCCTCTCTAGAAGTAAATAGTTCACACAGTTGAACGCGCACTTTACTTCGAGACTTAGGCTTCTCTGTTTCAACAATTTCTTCAAGCCATTCAGACTTAAAAGCTTCCGCTGTTCTCTTGCTCTTTGCACCGCTCGTCGCCATCGGTTTCGAGTTCTGTTGACTTAATAAAGCAATTTAATACCGCAAGGCAAGTTCAGACTTTGAATCTTTACAGACTTCACACACCACACTTACAGGCTATAGACTAATAGTGTCAGCAGCAGTCACCAGCAGACAAGGCAAGAAACTGGGTCATCAGTAATTCGCGACAACTTACATGTCTGCGCCCTGTTGTAATGTGTGTGCGCGCGCTTGGCGAGTTGTGTGCCGCGCACACGCGCACAGCTTAGAGGGAACATTGGTTATCACCGATGTTTATTATAACCTGAGTTGGATGTTATATAGTGATAACTATCCTGAATATATGAACATAATAATCAGACGATCTTCCACACAACCGATCCCTTACTATACTTGGTAGAAACAAATTAAGTGAACTGGGAATTTAGGAAGATAGCCTCCATCGGTGGCAGGTTGACATGTAACGCTTTTCATATCATTGACATCAAGTCAATATTTTTTTTTGTCTGCATCCGTCCGTCTTTGAGAGAAGATGGTGTAGCTTCCGATTTGGGTGTCCTATCTGCACCTTCGCGAGTGGCTGAAGAGTCCGACCCTTGAGTGACAGTCTCTGTTGCACTTGCTGCAGGTGTATGCTGATGCTTGCTGAGAATGTTTTTGGTTCGCCTTCATCCTGGCTCTCTTTGCAGCGAGGTTTGTGTTTCTCATCTTCTCAGCTTTCTGAGTGCCCTGTCTGACAGCAAGACGCCACGCGGAGTGGTCGTCAGCACAGCTCTCCCAATTGTTTATGTTGATGTTGGCTGTCTTCATGTTCTTTTTGCAGACATCTTTGTAGCGCAGACGTGGCCTTCCAGTCGTTCTTGCACCTTCTACTAGCTCGCCGTACAGCAGGTCCTTGGGTATGTGGCCTGGGTCCATTCTTCTAACATGGCTGAGCCAGCCAAGGCGTCTCTCGCTGAGAATGGAGACCATGCTGTTCATGCCGGTGCATTTCAGAACCTCTGTGTTGGGAACTTTGTACTGCCACTGGATACGCAGAATGCGCCGCAAGCATCTCAGGTGGAAGCTGTTGAGTTTCCTCACGTGACTCGCGTAGGTGGTCCATGCCTCGCTGCTGTAAAGGAGTGTGCTGAGCACGCATGCCTGATAGACGCGCAGTTTGGTCTTCTCGGTGAGGTTGTGATTGTCCCAGACCCTCTGGTTCAGTCTCGCCATAACTGCGGATGCCTTGGCAATCCGGCCATTTACATCAGTATCAACGGAGAGCGAGTTGGAGATGGTGGACCCAAGGTATGTGTAGTCCTCAACAACTTCCAGGTTGTACCCATCAATGGCGATGGTGGGAGAGGAGTCTGCGTCCTGCACCATTACATTCGTCTTCTTCAGACTGATGGTCAGTCCGAACTCCTTGCAGGCGTGGGAGAGGCGGCATACTAGATACTGCAGTCCATCTTCCGTGTGTGATGTCAAGGCTGCATCGTCGGCGAAGAGCAATTCACGGATGAGAACCTTTGTAACATTAGTCTTTCGACGGAGACGGGCGATTTTAAACAGCTTTCAGTCAGTCCTGGTGTGTATATACACACCCTCGCTGCAGTCCTTGAAGGCGTACTGGAGGAGAATGGAAAAGAAAATGGCAAGTAGAGTTGGCGCAATGACACAGCCTTGCTTCACTTTGCTGCTGACTGTGAATGCCTCTGATGTTGCGCCGTTGAATCACACTGTGATGTGCATATTCTGATGGAACGATGTTATGATAGCGAGCAGTCGTGGGGGGCAGCCTATCTTCTTAAGGATCCTGAAGAGTCCGCTCCGGCTGACCAGGTCAAATGCCTTGGTCAGGTCTATAAAGGCAATGTAGAGGGGCATCTGCTGCTCACGACACTTCTCCTGCAGCTGTCGTAATGAGAAGATCATGTCTACAGTTGACCTGTCTGCTCAGTAGCCACACTGGGACTCGGGGTAGAGTCGGGATGCTAGGGTCTGCAAGCGCGCCAGGACGACACGGGCGAACGCCTTTCCAACAATACTGAGAAGAGAGATTCCCCGGTAGTTGTTGCAGTCACTGCCGTCTCCTTTGTTCTTGTACAGAGTGACAATGTTTGCATCTCGCATGTCCTGGGGGATGTGTACTTGTCCCCAGCAGAGGCAGAGGAGTTCGTGCAGAGGCTGGATTAGTGCTGGTTTACCTATCTTTAGGACTTCAGGCGGAATGCCGTCACTCACAGGGGCCTTCCCACAAGCGAGGCAGTCGATGGCTTTGCTAAGCTCTTCCAGGGTGGGTTGTGTGTCTAGTTCCTCCAAGACTGGCAGGTCTGGGATGGCGTCTAGGGCGGTGTCCGTGACGACGTTTTGGATTTCACACAGCTCAAGATAGTGCTCAACCCAGCGCTGCACCTGTTTGCCCTAGTCTTTGATGACTTCGCCAGTCTTGCACTTGAGTGGAGCGATCTTGGAGGTGGGTGGAACTGTTGCCTTCTTGATACCCTCGTACATGCCCCTTGCATCCCCGGTTTCGGCAGATATGTGTATACTGGCGGAGAGGTTCAGCCAGTTGGTGTTAACGCAGTGACGGGCGGTCTGCTGGGCATTTTTCCTGGCAGTCCGGAGGGTCTGTACCAAGGCTAGGCGCAGCCTTGTAAGCCAGGAGGGCTTTCCTCTTCGCCTCAGTCACGGGTTCCATCTCCTCCCAGCTGGCCTCATACCAGTCTGTGTTTTTGTGCTCTTTCTTCTCATAGGCAGTAATGGCTGAGTTGTACACAGCATCGCGGAGGTGGGACCACTTGGAGTCGATGGTGTCATCAGGTGTCTCTTTGGTGAGAGCCTCGTGAAGTTTGCAGATGAACTGCTGTGTCTTCTCTAGATTGCTTGCACAGCAGGTGTTGATGCGTGGATAACCATTCTTCTTGGCGTGGTGCAGTTTCTTGGGTATTATTCGCACCTTGCTGGCCACAAGGGAGTGGTCTGTGTCGCAGTCGGCACTGTGGTAGCTGCGGGTGAGAAGGACGCTGGCTAGTTCCGCGCGCCTGGTGATGACTAGATCTAGCTGGTGCCAGTGGCAGGAACGTGGGTGTCTCCATGATACCTGCTTGATCTCCTTGCATTTGAAGAAGGTGTTGGTCACACATATGCTGTGAATGCAGCACATCTCCAGCAGTCGCTGGCCATTCTCGCTGATTTTGCCCCTTCCGTGCGGGCCGAGTCACGTGGGCCATGCCTCGTAGTTAGCTCCCACTCGCGCATTGAAGTCTCCTAGTAGGTAGAGGCCCTCGATACTGGGGATATTTGATATTGCTTGATCCAGAGCCTCGTAGAACTGGTCTTCTTCTGGGTTTGTGTAGAGGGTTGGGGCATACACGCTGAATATGTTGGCTGAGAAGTCACTATTAAGGTTGATTTAACTTGCTTCAATTCATCTTACGTATTATTCATATTAAAGCTTTATCGTCAACTGTATGTTTTTCCTGTTTTACATTAACTCAGAATAGATAGAAAGTATAATTGACAATATTGTTAAACTCCTGTCCCGTATATCGAAATTATGATCTATGAAAATTTGGTAGCACGCAGACTGATCATTGCATACTTGATAAGAAATGAAGTAAAATGTGAACACCTATCCTAACATGACGGTTATCTCATTAGAAAGTAGCATGTATCCATATATTATTATAATTCATTTTTAAGATGTAATGTTAATAGGCTTTTATTTCGGTGCTGTTTTTAAAATGAGGAGCTTGTGCTTGTGTTTTCTCTTTCTCAGCACTCCCAGAGGTAGAGACTAACTCATTCCTCGTTGCTTTGTACAATGCTGAAATTGTGGGTACAATTGTATTGCATTTATGTCGTCCGTTTAATTCATTGTTTGATACAAAGTGAGATTCAATACATCCCTTTTTGCTTGTGAGTTTAAGCGGCTTAGAAGAAAGAAATGCATTTATTGTAGGATAAAATGGTAAATGATAGTTCAGATAGTTTAGGATTCAATGGTGTATCTGACAAATAGATATTAATTGAAATATACAGAAAGTAAGACTGACATGTACTAAATGTTGCAAAGAGTCAATAGTAGTATGAACCTTGAATCATTAGATAACGATCACTATTAGCAATATAACACTAATATATTTCAAGCAAAGCAAATATTTATTCAAGATTAGTATTGATACCTTTTGCATATATAGCGTGCACCGCACCTGTAAACGCACTGTATTGTCACTGTAAATCGCTTATTAATGTCGAGTCCAATTCATGGTGTGGGGTATCACGAGTCACATGTTTCAAATCACTCAGAACATGTAACGACGGCTGGATCATAAATAAGGCATGCGAATATAATCAAAGTACGAGTGGGTTATAAACCATTTTCAGTTAACATGTATGAACAAATGTGTCGAGGTAAATTAAACGTGTGTGAGTGTGCATATGGCACATTTCTGATATATGTTTAATAAATACAAATGTTAAGAAATAGTTATTTAATAAGTTGCTTTTTAAGTTATGTAGTCATTGGAATGATGCTAAATTGGTCAGTTCATATCTGCTTTTAGAACAGTTGCATTTGCAAAACATTATGTCCATAGTTACAATATTTTTATTTGAACATCAATATTGTCTCTTGCATTTTAGTTTTCAGAATTGGACAAGTTAGGGATTCATAAGGATGGTTCCTAATAACTGCGTGATCTTAAGAATCACCTTCGACATCAGTCAGTGTGGTACCGTCACAACTATAATGCCAGAAAACATTTTATGATAACTTTGCATACTTCTAAAATGGTTGTTTGCATAGAGTTGAGTTTTGGTGAAGCGTATTAGTTTGGTGGTCATTTAATGCTTCAATATCACTTGTTGAACGTAACTTAGAAACATATTCTGATATGCTTTTAATGGTTCAGAGCTGCATTAGAGTTCGCATTGATGCTCCAAACGTGTTCACAAACGTAAACCACGAAGATCCTGAGATTATCGAAAGCATGAGACACATGTGTCTGATTGTGTAGCTCATTAAAAACAATTTCGTTTTAATGCATTTGCATTAAAATTATTCCTTTGGTCAACATGATATGTTCTTTTTGCACATGAACAGGTATTTGGTATATCAGCACTTTAACAAACTGTATTCATTCATGACTCAAACAAAATGCATTAGATATATTTTGCACTTTGAGACTTCTGAGATAACTGTATAACTTTTGGCATTTTAATTCATAATCATATATGTGCGCTGCAAATATTATTTTTGTATTCTTGGGCAATACAGTCTTTTTTCAGATAAACTAAACTTACAGGTTATCGTTCTTTTATGTTACATAGGGTAAGACTAGTGAGGAAGGAGCATTATTTTACTCAGCATTTCTTGTTCTCTTCACCAAGCATTATGTTATTGTTCAAATGATTTAGGATCCAAAACAATCCTGTCGGTTTAGTTAAACGTCCAGAAGTTGTCTACATTTGTTTGTCTCGGATGGAACGGAAAACTAAAGGGAGAAACACACTGGAACGGATTTTCAAATCTAATATAAATATTACAATGTAGGACATAGACAGTAAGATATATTTTTAAAAATCTTTACTGATTCAATAATTAAATTAAGCAATGATCTGAAGTTGACTTCAGCGGAACAATCAATATTTCAGTTGTGGTCAATAAAATAGTTACTGCGATACTGCTAATTGACAATTGTTTTACTTATTTGCTGTATTATATCTTTCTCATATCTTTTATCTATCGTGGAAATAGAAGCACCCGACCATACATGTCCCCTGCTGCCTTGCATGCCGTCGTAAAGAGTAAACCTGAACAGAAAATAAATACGGAGTGGAGACCCTAAGGCAGCTGAACGATATACTACATCCACTTCTGGCAACTCTTTGATCTGGAGAGAGATGGTCTCCGTCAGACTATTGCCCAAGAAATTGTGGAATGCCAGGTCAACAATAAACGTGCATACGGTTGTTCATCAGGTCGGAGTTGACAAGTGTGCTACTGGTACTTTGCATAAAGTCAGAGCGAGAGACAGCATCGCCATCGCCATCTGGAAAGTGGTAGATTCCAAGAGTTGACACGAGCCGGAAAACTACACATGCCGAGCTTGCCAACTTAGCGAAGTAACTCAGTGAAACATCTTCCAGATTTGACAAGCGATAAGCGCTGAGAAAACAAAGCTGATGACAAATTGTAGCTACCAAATATCAGCCATGATTACTGTCAGAGGACATGAACTGAAATCAGTGTGCCAGTTCGTTTCATAATTGATGACGATCAATCAGGAGCTAATATTTTGTCACGATCAGTACAAGCAAGAGCATATATGTCAAACCTAAGACCCATCTGGAGAGACAAGAATATATGTCTGAAAATTAAATCAGACCATTGAGAGTACTAGTAATCCAAATCGTGCTATAGTCATTTGTGGCTTGGACCCTGACAACAGAAATACAACGGCAAATCCTGACATGAGGTTCCACATAACGATCAATAGAATGTCTTTCTCGTATAACATCACAAACGTATGCCAATATGATGACCTCCTCACCACTGGCAAACATAACATGCTGAAATAATATAGCTATTTCACTAGAGCCAACAGTCTATCCACAACAGTACTGCAGGGCAGAGTAAAGAGTTGCTGATAAAGTGGTAGACAAAAATGTGGACTGACAACATCAGGAAACAGGTCAGATGTTAAGCAGCACAGTACATTGACGAATACACTAGGTCAATAGATTGATGATGATGATGATGATGATGATGATGATGATGATGATGTTTCGTATACGTAATTTTGAAATAATAGTATCCTTTGTATATGGTTGTTAGCTTGTGGCATGTGTATTATTTAAAACGAGACCTCATCGCACCCCGCATATAAGAACTAATACAAAAAGAATAAACACTAGCAGGTAGTCCACATTTCTCTTGTTCAATATTACACCTCTGAAGAAGAACACGTGCGACAACATTAACTAATAGTCACATATGATACATTCATCTATCTTGAATTTAAAAAAAAACCTTTCAAGTGAGTAGGATGTAATCTGAATAGAGAGCAACTTGCGTAAGAACTATTTATGTAATTATTTTCAAGCGCAAGGTTTAATCTTCAAGTATTAAGCACGTGATTAGTGCCGTTAGTTTGTGTTGCTATCGTTTTTTTCAAAACAAGAACATGAAAGGTAGAACACATTTGCTCTGCTACAAGTCCAAATTTCAATACATCTGTAGAACATTCATCACATCGTATATAACAGTTTGATTACCATAAGGAGCAGTATTGCTGCTAATGGATTGAATATAATGGCGTTTTAATGTTGCTTCAATTCAATACGGTATTGTCAATTTGAGTGATATTATTGCTCAATAAAACACAACAGAGTTTCCATGGTATGTTTATAAGCAAGCAATAACTACTTTATAATAGATTATTCGTATTTATCGATAGTATTTCCTATGAATCGTTAGCAGTGATTTCAAACGATTATTGTTTATACTGCTATATTTTTCCTATTTCATTAGTCGATTACCTACCCATATGGGTCTGCATAGTAGTTGATACAGGCTGGTTTAGCGCAGCTGTACGCCTACTTGAGTTGTTTGCCGCAACACAGCAGCATACGATAAATCCAATTATGCTACCGAGCCCGGCCAGACTCCCAACTACAATCGCAGCAATAATACCGCCTTCAAGTCCTTTACTAGAATGAAAATAGCATTTGTAGCAATTAGTTTTCATACATTTTTGCTTTAAAGCACTACATAATTACATCATTGGAAACAGCTCAGGTAAGTGCCTCTTTTCTCCTATCATTAAACTGTGTGTAATTTCAGTGTACTTGATTAAAATATTATACTATGATTCAAACTCACGAACAAGGCACACATAAAGACATACATATAACAATATATATCAACGAAATATTGAGGAACGCTTCTGTAATTACAAGATTAAGCAAAATCTAAAATTGCATAATTTCGATGTATCTGTTGATTGATTTATCTATCTATCTATCTATCTATCTATCTATCTATCTATCTATCTATCTCTCTCTCTCTCTCTCTCTCTCTCTATATATATATATATATATATATATATATATATATATATATATATATGTATATATATATCATTGTATGATCATGTACGTCTACTAGTATATATGCTGAAACATAACAGAGAGAGAGAGAGAGAGAGAGAGAGAGAGAGAGAGAGAGAGAGAGAGAGAGAGAGAGAGAGAGATTACTTACACACAACAGCCGTCGCCGCTGGAATAACAACAGCCGGAAGTGCAGTATGTTCTTTGGAAATAGTCGTTGTAACAATATTCGCCAGATTCAACCGGCAAGGCTGCAAAAGAAGCCATGAACTTGTATGTTCTGTATTTCTGATTTGAAATATAATTATTTTTTATTTTTGGTTGTTCGTCAGTTTCAAATATGTTTATTTCTCATTAGATAATATTGTAATGATTATGTATTCACTATATATGACAGTTCTTCAGAAATTCGTTAGGCCTGAATTCTTATTTGGTAAAAACGTAATTTTTTTATAGATATTGACCTTGATTTCGGGTTAGTGGTCACGTGGTATACAAGCTTTAGTTTAATTTTAAAATGATTGATTACACCAATCAATTGGCTACACCAGGTCAAGATGGGACTAGTGAATAAAGTTAGTACACAATGTTTTGATTTTAAAGTAACATTGTTGGTTCTTATTCGATTCATGCTAGGAGCGCGTGATATAAACGCTCACGTGACACCTTACCTCAATTTATGATTTCGCGATTTGGGAATGTGTTTGAAATTGAATATTAGAATACGATATAATCTTTGTTCAGTGATATTCTTAGCTTTTCGATTTTGCATCTGACGTTCAGTAATTTCTTTGGGTGCAGATTTTTTTGGAATCCATGTGAACATTTCCTCAGTTAACTTGGATTTTAAGATATTAATTTGCATTTCGTATCTCTGGAAATATTTGATCTGCTGATACAGCATTATTGGACAAATGCATTTGATAAAAATCATATTTGGAATTCCAATACTGGGGTGTTCAATTGTGTTTCTACAAGGAACTTATATAAGCTAAACATACTTCAACTTACGTCATAGTCTTTAGTATTGGATTTGAACTTGTATCTATTAGAAAATATCATTACTACGTTTGTATTTTAATTCGTTGATTATTCTTTTATTAATGTTGGATTTGATTCTTAAGACTGTATGTTGCCATTCATACAATCGTTTTGCATGGAATATTTTATGTTAGATGTTACAAAACTTGATTTGCTCACTTTGGTTTGTTTTTGTAACTAACAAAACAGTAAAATCAAAGACATCTGAAAAGGATGGATGGCGAAATATAAAGTAGAACAGCTGAAGCCCTAAGACAGGAGAACGGTAGTTTAAAAAGGAAAATGCACCATAATAAGTATTACTAAACAAAAATATAATTATTACTTTTTATTTCTTAAAACTTGGATTCCAAATACTAGCAGTGTATGGAATGTTATCTGATCAAAGACGGTTGTTGATATTGGAGACAAAAACACGCGAATCGCACTTTCAGGGCATAAATTCTATCACAAGAGTCTGTTTGTATTAGTGTATGTGAATTAATAACTCAGATTAATTTCCTTTTATTTTATTTTGCTTGGCTTAATAGGGAGATAAACTACATAGACAGTTTATGCAAGCTTATCGTTAGTTCAATGTTCTCATCCATTTGATTTTGGAATAGTCATTGTTATTTATTGAAGATGCTTCTTTTAAATTTCGGCTGTATTAGTTGATCCCGTTTTCACTTTTATACCGCTTTTACGATGGCAGTAAGCATGACAATTTAAATATTCACCACTTACATATCAGACTGCAGGGGATAAGAAAGTTTGTCTCGATTGAATTGTAGTGTTTATATAGCGCATTAATTATTTGTACTGTTATGTAACTTTCAGATTTGTGGCAAACACTTCACGTCACTAGTCACTTAACAGTTGTCGGTATTGGCGTGTTTCCATTTCGAATCGTATCTGTGTCAATACCATTTAAAGTTGTCCCGTATGACAAGTATTATTCCTTAAAATACACCCCACCCCCAAAAGTGCCCCTGCACCACATCAACACATGATTTTCCGTATGGTAACATTGCTTTAACATTACCTCAACAGATCTATTTGTGCTGTAGGCATACAATACCGTTAGTAACCAGCGATAACTCTCAAATCGTAAACTTTGTCATCAATATTATTAGTTATTGAACCATTTTACGGCTTTGCTTCATCAATTTGCAGCTTATTAAAGGTAAATTGGCATTTGTGCACGGTAAACGTTATATTACAAATATAATATACTTGTATAATATGTGATGCTGCTACGTCGGTAAACAATGCATCACAAACATACTGTATATAACAAAATCAAAAATGTGTAGAAGCGATAACAATATAAAACTGGACGAATTATAATATTAGCTAGAAAAAGGAATAGCACTACCACGTTTCCACTTGTTTGTTCTCCACTAACTACATTCAATTTGGCATCGGTATCCCGGGATGTCCACGTACTATGCCATCTCAATTATATCTGCGTGTGCTCAAGTGTCGCGCTCGGCGAATGAGGGAGATCGAGGTGTGCTCGGATTTGCATGGCTTTATTCTCTAAGTGTTCGCCATATGCCGTCAAAATGGTAAAACTAACAACCACTACAACAATATGTGATAATAAAGTTACTATTTTCTTTGGCCATATGTTTACAAGATACGGTGACCTCTAACCGCCACATTGTGAGAGCCAGGCATTATTTATATTGCTATAAATGTTCGTAATAGTGATAGTGGTGTTGACATTATTTTTCAACAATAATACAACTAATTATTATATTTATAGCAATATGGTTACACTAGGTATCAAACCCAAAATGGAATCCATTTACTTTGGACCGGGATATATGCCGTCATTTTAATGCTTTACGTGGTTTAAAGATCAATAGAGCTGTATGTACTAAAGATATGATCGCAATGGCACGATCTTGTTCCATTTAGAAGAATTCACTTTGCCCGAGGAGAACGACTTTATTATGCTAATGTGGAAGAAACTGTATTAGACGACATTCGAGACATTACTACCCAATTTTACTATGTTGTTGATCTAGTGTTTGTCTCTAGCTGTGACTCGATCGACCTGTTTTATGTGTATACAATATTTATCCAAACAACAGTAGTGTGCATAATCTAAACCTTTTGTCCAAATAAGTCGCTTCTTTGGAAGGTGCGTTCTTCACAAAATCCAAAACTTTCACGCTCATCAACAGAAGATTTCTTTACAAAACAATTGTACTGAGTTAAAAAGCAGTGATCATAAACACATAAAATATCAATACTCCATTAAATCAGTTCACGACAACTTTCTTATAAACCTAAATCAAATTTATTCAACTTTTCTTTGCATGCCACGTTTATTTCAAGGTAGTCGGTTGATAAAGAGATTTGAGGTTACGTTGGTATATTGTGTGGCGTTAGCATGATTATTTTAATTTGTTATTTTATGTATAACATTACATGCTTTATTTTAATCAACAATATTAGTCTAACCACTCGTCATTATCTTTATATCAGTGACTATTTGTATGTATGAGCATTTTATCTTAAATGTCGTCTATTATCTATGTATCACATATTTTATGTAACAATATCATTTACTTTTTCCCTTCTGTTTTAAATAAGTACATACACACATACACACACACCCATATATATATATATATATATATATATATATATATATATATATATATATATATAAAGAGAGAGAGAGAGAGAGAGAGAGAGAGAGACATAGATAGATAGATAGATAGATAGATAGATAGATAGATAGATAGATAGATAGATAGATAGATAGATAGATAGATTCTTTGGAAAAGAAAGATAAAACAATATGTATACTTCCAAAGAACATGTCGTTTTAATATGAGCAGTCTGAAACCCTCATCTCTGTGAGTCTGTGATATCGCCATGCAATATATGGTGTTTGTATACATATATGTATCAAATTGACTATATAATGGATTATAAGACATGTTACAAATGTGTATACAGCAAGACGAATGTGTGTGACAGAGCAGTATAGACACATATATATTACATATTATATATATATATATATATATATATATATATATATATATATATATATATATATATATGTAAAAGAGAGACAAATTACCCTAGATAGGGTAGATACTAGTCTTGGTCATTCACTTCACGTGAAAATATCATGTTGACAAACGTAGAGGTAATAAGTAAATAATATCGGTAGTACCTGTGTATCCTCGGATATTATGATTGTTAAGCAGCAGACGAATCTAATGTATTGAAGGTCAGCCGGTAGATGAAAACCAGGCTGGAAATTGTATGTGTCTTAATACTCTAGATAGGATATGTCACTCTTTTTACCACCTTACAGTTTACCCGGCAATGTCAACTTCAGTACGTTATTTGACGTCTACTAGTTTTGAAAGTATAATGATAGTAAAATTCTAATATTCACGTGATGAGCTTCATTGGGAACTCTTGCGTCTAAATGTGTGTACTAAATTCGTTTAGGTAGATGAATTTGCCATATTGCCTGTAGTGCTAAACACTTTGCAGCAGTATAACGTTTGCTACCTGCCGCATCAACGAGTTTATCATTTGCGGACTTGCCTTCCCAATATATTATCTTGGGCTGTAATAGCTTGATTCCATTTGTTTAATAATTGGCTAATTAATTACAATCCCATCAAGCTGGTTTACCCTTCATAGAGGATTCCATGTACCAATTTAATCATGATTCTTTAAAATACTTATTTTTTGTGGAATTTAATACGTGAATAAATTTAAATTTCTTTGTACCACATTGTTAACAATTACAGTAATTACAGTAATTGCTGATCTGTGATTTCTTGTTTGTTTGTTTTAATAGTTGTTAGTTTATCTGTAGATGTACGAACAATGCATTTAACACAGTTCAGATCCTTATTATTTATGAAATTTATATAATATGTTATCGAGTACCGATAAAACATCACGCAGCGATACAAAATTATTTCAGAATATTTGTCATACGTTCTTGTGGAAGTGGTAAAGCGCAACTGCTACTTAATTTAATAATAGATGGCTGAAATGTGATAAACTGTATTTAGTTGCTCCGTCTGTAGATGATCAACGATATAACGAAGTGTTGAAATACTTTAATGAAATTGAAAAGACGATAAAGGAAGACAGTTCAGATATTATTGACATTATTACTGATATTGATGAAGCAATGTCCGTGGATGACCTTGATGGGTTTATTAATAATTTATACGTATACCATGATGTAATCTTGGATAATCAATCACATCCAACAATAATATTTTCCCGAGGTAGACATAAACATACAGATGTTATTTATGCTACTCAGCGATACACACAAATTGCTAAAGTGATCCGAGACAACTCTAATAATTTAGCTGTATTTAATGGAGCTGATAGATAGACTCTACCAAATGTTCATCAGAACTGGTGGCGACGCCCCAAGTGGTTGATTTGTCTAAAGCGTTCTCCATTACGGATCAATGCCAACTCACCTCTTCGTGGGTTAGAGTCTCGGATTCGGCCGATGTGGGTATATGAAAAAGCTTGCCAGTATGTTATCTTGGGTCGCTGGTTCTTTCCTGGGTTTTCCTGGGTTCTTCCTCCACCATTAATACTGGCCGCCATGTATAGTCTATCTTGTGTTGAAAAACGGCGTTAAACCTTACAACAACAACATCGGACCTATTGTAGTGGTGATTTGCACATAACTAAGTTTAGAAATGTTTGTATTTAGGCTCTGTAAACCCCACACAGACTTATAACAATAAATGTTCATGATCTGCAGTCGAGATTCAGAACTGATCTTGATACAATTTTTGGATCAGATATTGTTATATAATACTACTCTCTTTTACGTCAACAGAGAGGATGTGCCTTTAATAATGTGTCAACGGGTAAACAATAATGAAACAAACAAAACGACAAAAAACAGCAACAAAATTAACTAACCCAAGAGTAACTCGGTTAATTAGAGGTTTCGATTTATTGTTATTGACATCATTTTTTTTCGTTTTGGTAAGAAGTCTTAGTTTAGCAAATGAACGTTATATCATGAGATGTGCTCACAATCTCTGCTGCTGATTTTCTCCAGGCTTGTGAGTTGACAGGGATGAACGAGCTGGGCTTGTGGATTTTCAGAAAGAACTGTGAGATTATTTAAATCACTAGCCATGGGCTTTTGCTTACGGCAAATTTCTTTTGAGCAGTGAGCAAGCTAGTAAATATTTTATCAGTTTTGTCAATACGATAAATGTAGCCTGCATGTAAAAATATGCTTTAATTAAATGACCAGAATGCTTCTTGATTTTTCAATTAAGTACACAGGATGTCTGCGTTGTAGAATTATTTATGTTTGTTTTTTTAGACAAATATTGCTTACGTTAGGTCCGATGAAAACTGTTTCAATGCCTATTTGCACTTTTCTGGTTACATGCCTTTATTTCATTTATAAGATACAATGCAAGGGATATACCTATGAACATGTCTCGAAATCTGATTCGTCTTTTTAATGTGCGACCCAGATCTAGTCTCCTTCTTTCTGTGTGGTTATACATGTTTGTCTTTGTATTGGACTGGCAAGTACTGTCTCACAGAACGACGTGATCTCTCGTCTCAGAAAAACTCAGAACAACTTATTTACGGAATCGGTGTATACTCCACGCAATATAATCAGTACCCGCATATTATATTTAATTTATAAACATTACAGTCGAGTCAAGGTGTGTATAGGATTAATTGCGTAAAAAAAATATTTGTGTCTTTTACGGCTTGCTATAAATAAAACTTACAACGAAAATTTACATGAAAATAATTTTCATTATCAACAGTATTCATCACAATTAGGGCTACATGCAGCACCCTAATGTGAGATATGTTTTCGTTAAAACATTGGAATAATATATTTATAAAACATACTGGGATTAAGAATCAAATGGAAACATATGTACTAGTGCTTTAGCCATTTTCTTGAAATTATTTTTAATATGATGTTTGTTCATGAAAATATTGATAAACTGAATCTATGCTACTAATATAAATTGCCTACCTTGAAGTAAAACTAGTAACAGCAGTGTAGCGTATGAATTCATGCTTCTTCTCATGGTCGTATTGTAGTCAATAACTTTGGTTCGTTTATATTCCGAGTTAAGAAGGTATTTTCGAAGGTACATTGTCTTCGACCTCGGTAAGTAAACACTTGGTATTTGAAGATTCATCAACAATCCGGCGGCTTTAAAAGTCAATAAATTGTGAATATGCCATGTTTATTGGTTTTAAACTTGTGTGCTGGTAAATTAATATCGTAGGGTTGATAAAGGTGAAAAACAATGTGAAAATGACACAGTGTAAGCTGGAGAATACTGGTTGAAATTTATTTGTATTTAGTCACGAGAACTATGCACAATCTTAGAGAGGCTACTATGGCTGATATTGTATGACTGCAACCTTAATATGAACTAGTTCTAGGTATTTCACAAGAGTCAAAATAGCAGTAATTAATGTTGCCAGATTAGACAATGTCAGACACTGAAAAAACAGTGAATCATTTATTAAACTTAAACGTACGTTTCTCCGTCTCTATCCGTTCACATTTAACTTTTAAATCCAAGCAGAATCCATCAGAGAGGTACACATATGCAATTATATATTCTATATTCTGAATAACTATCATAAATCATATTCCAACATAAAGAGATTTTAAAGTTATTTAAGCCAGCTATTTATCGATTCTTAAGTTAGAAAAATCCTCATTGTTTCATGCTAATGCACACATTTAGTATTGAGATTTAAAGGAAATCTGATCAGAAATATAATAGCAATGTAATATTTTGTTTTATGATGGAACACCAACCACAGATATTGGATATGTATCTATACAGTGAATACGTATAGTAATAATATTTGTTGTGAATATGACATTATACATATAGGACGAATGATACATTAAGCATTGCGTGTGAATAGTCTGCGTGTGTGTGATTTGTATTTAAAACTTAGTGTTAAGACTTTGCCAGTCGTATCACTACGATGCCTGGCCGGTGGCAGTTTATAGCAATGAGGCATAATGTAGCTGATATCACACATTATCTTGAAACCAGGTCAGCCAGTTCTAACACTAACCTCTGAATGTTGAGAGCCAACCGAGGATGATATTAGTAACATTTTAATATGTTTTTGGTTTTGAATCGGTCTGGGTTCCAAACTGTGACCTCACACAGCTGATGCTAGAACGAACACCCATTACGAACAGTAAATGATATTATTAATAATCCTCCCCAAAAATCAAACGTTTTTCATGCTTTATGTTTCTGCAATATTAAAGAGAATTGCATACGTTGTAACCTATGAATACTGTAATTGTTTAGTCCAAACATGTAGATATTAAACTGTGTGATTTTATATTAGTATCGGGAAAAGGGTGTATTTAGTTCCTTAACAACCTGATCTGAGAATTTTGGACACAGCTATCTTTTTAAATGGAGTATTATAAACTGCAGTTTCCACATAATCAGCTAGTTCATAATGATCTATACCTTATCCGGAAATGGTTTGGCCTTTCAATGGAAGTTGAAAACTTCACACCAAAAGAAATAACCTCAATACCGACTCAATTCATTGTATAACATGGTTACATGCTTTATTAAAAAAGAAAACTAACGTTTGAGAGATTTTGTGGTGGGGTGTTTTTTTGTTTGATTATTTAATGGTCATAGAAAGTTCAATAGTGTTGTAATGCTGCAGTAATAAAAGCAACATGAAATACAAGCGATACATCATACTCACACATATATATAAGTTTATATCGTTTTTATTTTCTTTGCTTCTTTTCATAAAGGCTGCATACATCAATAATGAGTATCGCAAAAAAACAATTCGATGCCCCTATATGTGTGCTCTTTCAATAAATATCAAACATACCAGCTAAAGACTAGTTTTGCACAAGGTTTGATTTCATGAAAAATGCCAAGTATCTACTGACAATTTAAATTTAGATAACATTTTGTCCACAATTAAATTCGTCAATAACTGACAAATCAAGTAGTTAAACTGCGTTCTTAAACCAGTCAGAAATATCAGCAAAAACGAGTTATGCAATTTCTGTCTCAATCATGAAATCGTAAGAGTTCATTATTTTTTCTCCAGTGTAGGATCGTTTAAGATACCATGATTTATCTATATGTGTTGTTGTGGAGAGGACAGTTGTAAGGCTGCACGCATCACCATTTTGAGGAACACATGTTCTGTATCTGAGGAAGATAACTCCAGAACAAAAGACTTTTCTCTTCCGATAAACAATGTAATATATGACTCAGCAAAATATTACATTTCTAACATACTCCCATGCCTAAACATTTACATTTCTAACATACTCCCATGCCTAAACATTTACATTTCTAACATACTCCCATGCCTAAACATTTACATTTCTAACATACTCCCATGCCTAAACATTTACATTTCTAACATACTCCCATGCCTAAACATTTACATTTCTAACATACTCCCATGCCTAAACATTTACATTTCTAACATACTCCCATGCCTAAACATTTACATTTCTAACATACTCCCATGCCTAAACATTTACATTTCTAACATACTCCCATGCCTAAACATTTACATTTCTAACATACTCCCATGCCTAAACATTTACATTTCTAACATACTCCCATGCCTAAACATTTACATTTCTAACATACTCCCACGCCAAAACATTTGGCATCTTTAAAAAATATGTTGATGTATATGCTGCATGTCAGTGTGAGGAATGTTTGTGCGAATTTTTCAATGTAGGATTTTCTGGAAAAACATTTTATCTAACCGCATTTTACGAAAATCTGAGTCAGTTTTATTGATGTAATTTGAACGAAAAAATCTGTCTAATTACTTTATCACTTACTCTAGATATTCATCTTCATATCGTAATATTGTTTAACCCAAATTCATTACTCATTTTCTACCGAATATCATCTTACTCTGCAATTACCACCTGCAGTTCTAGCTATTATTATACGTTGCTAAATCTAAACTGTGTTAATGTAAATGATTTGGTTTCTGTTAAAAAGATCCTATGAAATTGCTTACTTGTAATTTCAGTTAGGATCAGACTGAAACAGTGAAGATCTCTCAGAAGTACCTCACTCAACGTCTTTAGTGAAAATTATAACTCATACATAGGAATCGGCGTAAAAAAGTACGTATAGCATATGGAGAGATTATCATGCATAGGCAAAATAGTTAAATGTAAAATTACCAACATTTTTAGTGCTTTCTTTAGAAGCAATTACTAGTAACATATAGTGCCCGCCAAACAGATTAATCGACCAACCCGGTGACGACATGTGTTACTTATTTTTGCATAAAATGGGTAGGTAAGGTTACGAAAATAACCACCGAGTCACCGGGACACCATCATGAACGTCTTTTTTTCCACTGCTCAGTCGCTTTCACATTTTCAATGCTGCAACGTTTATGCAGGCAGCAAGAAATGAAAATGTATTTCTCAGATAAATTGACGCATACACAAATTGAACCGATATATCGGCTCTGTATTCTAGTAGTAAATATATTTTATAGGTGAGTAAAATGCTGTATGCTTTAAACATTATATTTCAAAATACCCCATACGATATGTTCGATATAGCAGGCTAATGCTAATTTCCTCTTTATTATTTCAGTGTGGATTACTATAAAAGTACCCTTGTGTCTCCATATTTCTCCAACGACGACATTATGGCCCAACATAATATTTTCCAATTGCTCACCCAAGTGTGGCTTAGAGTTGATTTTCCCGAAAATCGATTCTGCGTAGAATGCCTAATATTTTCAATGTTTTACCCAAGGTGTCTTTTAAATCTAGACCTGAAAGGTATCCAATATCGTAGCAAATGTTCATGTTAGTTCACGGGCACTAGCAAGGCGTTACGTACATTCACTGGATTAAGAGAGATAGCAAACAATAATCCCAATAAACCTGAAAGGAAATTGAGATCAATTTTTTAAAATCGGTAATATGAGAGGACGGGGACACTAAGCCACCAGTGGGACATGCCTTTTCTCTGCCCCTTGCTGCAGTGACAGTATGTTGCAAAGACGTTCCCATTCTCTCTTTGGAAACTGATGACGTGATGCTCGCCTTATACTAATATCGATTGCTTATGCTGTTTAACTTAGTAGTCATTTAGATACTCATATTATTAGTTATACATCAAATATAATATATAATTCAGTAATGCCACATTTATTTTATAATCAGAAATGCTGCTAAAATGTTTTTGTTTTGTTGTTGCTCTGGATAGAGGCCTGGATCTATGTGTGTCATATCCAAGTAGATCACTTCCATTACGTGATGTTTACTGAAACAGATTTTCAATATATCTGGTCAATATGCATGCTGAAACTGATTTTCAATATATCTTGTCAATATGTATACAATTGAAGAATACATTGTGGATGAATAAGATCTTGCAAACACAGCTAGACTAAAAGATTGTTGGAAAGTAAAACAAAAGAAACAAATAACAAAACTAAACAATACATAATCAATGACAATGTCTTGTGTTTGTAGTGTACGTGCGATTTTTTTCTAACGTTGTATCGTGGCGGGTGCAATTGAATGTCGGTGATAAAAACATCTTATCTGCAGTACATAACTGGATGTTTATAACTGTAAAGTGCAATAAACAGTAATGTTCTGTTTGTTGCATACTTAAATATGTCTTCATAAATTAAATGTTGGGACATATGTGATTGGTCGTTTTCATCTGAAATAAGTTTCTTCAACAAGTGACTTGCAGATCACTCTGTCGTTAACTTTGATTATAGGATTCAAATCCTTACCAATTGATGCCTCGTAAAGAAACAAAAATTGCTAACGTATATAGGACAAATATGGAATCTAATTCCAAAACTGAAAATCTTCAAGAAAGTGGTATATTGACATAACTGATCATTAAACCGGTCAATATATTCTTTAAAGTAAAACGTTTTATAAAATCTTTTGATGCAACATACAGACATCCCTCTCACCCTTCTGTGAGAACTCCTATACGAGGTCGTGCTTTATTATTACTTTTAAAAATGAATTATTACCCTCTAAGAAGCAGTTTGAAAGACATCGATGGATTCCGTTAATGTGCCATAATTGTCGCAGATTAAATGAATAATTTAAACACAATGTGTAAAATAGGAAATTGTATTAACTTAATTACTAATGAAAACTATATAATATAATATTATCTATCTGATATATAGTTTAATGAAACCTCAGTTTCAAATAATAGTATACACTGAAATATTCACATAATTTCACCTATAGACTAGGATTGAGATTCAAACAATATCAAGATTACAAATACGTTTGAAATATCCTGATACGTAAGCGACAATCACAAATCTCCTGAAATACTTGTAAGATTGAAAATAATTTTACGTAAAAAAAATGTACTAATTGAAACAACAGTTGGAAAAAAATATGCGTCATGACCATTGTACAGTCAAATGATTATTACACTGAAAAACTGCAGTTTCACTACCAAACTGGTAATAATAATGAGTTCTGGAAAATGCTAATACATTAAACTCTTAATAGCAACTTGTAATTAACATGTCACAACGTTTTAAATCTGCGTTGTATTAAATGTATCATTACACACTTTGATATCACAATCTCAATAAACTTCGCATATCAAATTAAATATAAATTGAACACTCACCCCTATGGCTATAGAACACAATGGATATACGTGCACTCATCGTCAAGATCCAATGCGACCAGTGTGTCGGTTATTCATTAATGTTACTTAAATTCATAGAAGAGTGATTAATATTCAGGGTAAATGCCCGTGAATATCGTGATTATAATGTCCCTCGCCGCACGTATTTTCCGGCTAGACATTTGTCGGTTCTGTCGCTTGTCTTGAAAAACACATGCTCACCATAGTTAACGTTGTTCGCATGCACAGCGACAAATAGTCACAAATTTATCAGGCATAACAGCAGGTTTCTTTCCAAATTATCTGACTCTAATGTTGAACTTACTGATCGCATACCTAACATTGATTGAGTTATTGTAATCAAAGCGGAAGAGTCATGGATAAGGAATACATTAGGTGGATGTTTAATTTCTCAACGAGCAGTGTTGATCATTTTGGGTTTTAGAAATTTATAGCTCCTCTATATATATAAATAGTATGTATTTAGTAATGTGAAATTACCAGAATCCGACCCCATGGTGTGTCGAGAACACTTATGTGTACTGTGTTCATCATTGATGTTCTGGATTACCGTTATAATAATTACTGACTTGATTTAAACGTTAATGTTATATAATATTTAACTTGTAAATCAAAAGAAAGGACACCAATATAATTCATCTATATTTCTACTTTTGGAAATGATCTATTATGAACTTTTACAAATGCTTGACTTGATTCTGATTTTTTTCGCTTTCCATCAATAATTGTATTAGATCGGTGTTTTTTTAAAAAAAATTATGTCGATATCTCAAACGGTGTTGGTATTTTTATTTATATTTTTATCTCTCATCTATAACTTATTGCGTTTGACAATGTTGGCATTCACATTCGATTAAACAAAGAAGACGAGAATGCGCCCGCCAATATGAGAAATACATCAATGAGTTTGATACAGGGCTTGTATCTCATAATCAACTGTGATCAAATTAGCTCACCCCATCGGCGAGGAAACCGTTCAGTGATCTTCGTCCGGGTCAGCAGGAATCTAAATTGGGAATTCATTCATACATAATTAGAGAAAATGAGTAGAGAGTGTGGGAACAAAAAAGTAAATGGAGTAAATTATTCCGTAAGAAACAAAGGCATATTAGAGAAGGGTTTGAGACAATCCAGCTACCGCATTATGCGATGTTAAAGAGAACTAAAATATAATTATATAGAGGTGAAATTGAAACTTCAGCAATACGAGCCAGTTAGATACCAGATGTGGGTAATAGTCAGTCACGTAATGCATTGGTACGTACTTGTGTGTTTGTATTCAATGTAGTTCAGGGTCTGGTCCCTCAAAATGCAAGTTGTTTTGTATTATTTGTGTATTGTTAGTCAGTCAATCTTTCATGTTAGTAAATACCCTATTTACTCTTCATTCTAGTGCCGTGATGTTTAATAGGTTATCAACATTAAACTTGGGCGTAGTTCCTCCGTGTGTTAGTAAATATTTGGTTCAGGTCAGTAGAATGGTGTCTACTTTATACAGCATATTTGCCTCTGTGCTCCATAACATTTTAGATATAGCATGCTAATGGTTATCTCCCTATTCTCATTCTAGTTATGCTTAATATTAATACATCCGTAGCTACCATACGTCTACATATAGCAATATGTCCAAAAGCATTCCTGCTAATTACTCAAAATTTCCAAATGAATCGCTTAAAGCTAGACCAGAGTGGTAAAAATTTAGTAAGATCTTTTCCAGTTCTGCTTATTGTTTGCAATTCATTGTATCAAAATGTATTGCTTTTAGAAAAGGGAGTGGGAGGATAATAAATATATTCTACTCTCACGATTTTTAATGAGCACATACTATAACTATAATTATTTCTTATATGTTTGCAAATATTCATTTATATCTTGAACTTTATGCATAATGAACTAATAGTCAATTTGTTAAATAATCAGAAACAATACTCAAAAGGCGATATGGCTGCAACTGAACTACACGTAGGTGTATCATACCAATGTAGATGAATTCAATTACATAATGCTAACCATACCAAGTTTATGTCTAATGTATATGTACCTTTTTGTTGGTAATATTTCGTACATAAGTGTGTATGGAGTGTTCTTGGACGGTGTAACACCTATATCTTGCTAAGCAATCGTACTCCTTCGGGCTTACTCCTTCGGGCGTAGCTCCACAGGAATACAATGGCCACCTCTCTAGCATGAGGAAGGGCTAGAACATGTGCCCGAAACATTGCTAGCTGTAATAGTCCATAGCCAGTATACCTGCAGGGGTCCAAGTACAAAAACGAAAACGTGGAACATTCCTCTTACACTTGACACCAATAAAACGCAGCTCTTACTGGACAGATACCATGCGGAGCCTAATCTATATAATACGAGAGGAACCCACAGATACAAATTGAACATTGTTGCGTTCAGTGGGACCCATCTTGCAGGAGAAGGCGAACCCTGTTACATTTGCCCCGGGTGATCTTTCTTGTCAAGCAGCCTAGGACATGAAGAGCGATATCAGGTTCGTGTTGGCTTTGAAATGGATACAGCACGGATTGGCGAATTAGCGGTAACTACCTGCCAGAAAACGACGGACTAATAACTATGAAAATCCTCTACTTGTCTGGAAGAAGGCCCATTACCATGCTACAACAATCGTTTACTCAGATCAAATGAAGGACACGTAATGTAGATCTTCACTCCGTTATTGTTGACATTCCCGTGGCTTGACGATTACAGTGCAAGAGTAGGCTGTAATCAATTTACCTAGGATTGAGTTCTATCAGGGTCACAGTAACATAATCGAACTACTTTGTCTCAAGATCACCATTACAGTCTACCCGATCCCTACCCGTAAAGGGACGTCTTGGATGAACCCACGCTCTAAACCAATCTGAAATGCACCAGTATCAACCAGTTTATCGTGGATGCGCTGGAGGAATGTCTGAAATCATCCTCTCTCGACAATCAGAATGTGAATACCAACTGCAAGAAGTTCAGATATCCGGTCTAATGCACAATTTTAGAAAATCCTAAGACCATAAACATGAAAACTTCACAACTTTTTATGAGAATTACGACGAGATCAAGCAGATGCTGGATGAGAAGCTCTAACTACCCCATGTCCGTCTCTACAATAACACAATATTTAATACAGAAACTTCAAAAAGTTCAAAACACAGCTGCACGGATCATCTTTAGAGTACCTCGATCAGAGCACACCTCACCACTGCTCTGTACCCTACACTGGCTATCTAGTCGATACAGAATAAAACACAAAATTTGTTCTCTGTGCAATATTTCAATGACAGATTCCATTCCAACATACCTATCCAGCCTCACCCATGTGTATACACCAGCCAGATCCTTACTCTTTTCTTCCTATAATCGTATACTCATTGTTCCCAAGGTGAAAACAATGTCTTATGGACAACGTTCGTTTGCATACCGGGGCCCAGCGACGTGGAACTAATTACCCATTGAAATTAGACAAAAAGACACAGTGGTCCCTTTTAAGAGTGCTCTCAAGAATCACCTGTTTCGACTTCAGGGACAAACTTAGCGACCTAATCATGTTTTGTATCTTATATATTTTCAGAATGTTTTTTATGTTTTCCAATTTCATTGTCTTTGTCATTTGTTGCTCTGTAGTGTAGTCATATCATTATTGATGGTGTAAAGCGCTTAGAGCTTTTAAAGATTAGGCGCTATACAAAGTCCTCATTATTAGTATTATTATTATTATTATTATTATTATTATTATTATTATTATTATTATTATTATTAACATACGTAGAATTGTATAGAAGAAGCTGATTCAGATGTAAGACACGTGGCTCAACAACAAAACCTTTGAGATCCTGTGCTACGCAGACCAGCATGACTTGTGATGAACTTGGAAATGCCTGAAATACGTGTATGGACCTAATCCCCGTTTCACAACTCCGACAGGAATATGATAGACTAGATTTCAGTGTCATTTCGCTAAGAGATTTATTTTTTAAAAAGAATATTGAGCTCTTAATATTACGAAATAGTTTACTTATTACGAGCAGTTTAGTCAGTACTCACACGCGGTATAGATAACTCGAAATAGTCAAATTGCTACATGAATTTAGTGAACCTCACTCCTTTACCATATTAGTATTTTAGTTGTTAAAATAATTACAGATGGTTGGACCAGTATTGTATTAGACCATCATAAATTAGGTGTGTACAAATATGTTTCTCAGTTCAGTGTCACATGATTAAACATACTATTATTTGGTATTTAGCTGCGCAAAAGTAATTTTCTAATTTTCTTAATTTGGAAGACTGAAAAGATCGTTGTATATGGAGTCGTTGGAGATGTTTCACACATACTCCAGAACAATTAAGCGACGTGTTTTTCTTATCTTACCAACATTGGATCACAATATAATATTGTTTAAAGAATAATGTACTTTATGATATTTAAACAGACATTCGTTACTCCTGAATTCTTATTTGGTAAACAAGTCATGTTTATCTAGAGCATGTCCTTGATTTAATATAAGTGTTCGGCACGTATACAAGTTTTTTTTTTAATTTTAAAATGATTGGTCCGTGTCCAGGTCAAGATGGGACTAGTGAATACAGTAGTAAACACATTGTTGTTCTTAAAGTAAAATTGTTGGTTCTCATTAGGGTCATTCTAAGAGCGCGTGATACCTTACCTCAATTTAGGATTTCGCAATTTGGGGATGTTTCTGAAACTGAGTATTATAATACGATATAATCTTTGTTTCAATGACATATTCTTGGTTTTTGGATTTTACATCTGACGTTATGCAATTTCTTTTGGTGTAGATTGTTTTGGAATCCATGTTAACTTTTACTCAGTTAACTTGGATTTTAAGATATTAATTTGCATTTAGTTTCTCTGGAACTATTTGATATGCTGATACATAATTATTGGACCCATGCATTTTATCAAAATCGTATTTGGATTTCCAATACTGGGGTGTTAAATGTTGTGTTTCTACAAGGAACTGTATATAAGTTAAACATACTTCAACTTACATCATCGTCTTTGTTATATCGATTTTCCAACATGATTTGAACTTGAATTTATTAGAAAATTTAATCATTAGAACTTTTGTATTTTAATTCGTTGATTATTCTTTTATCATGAATTTGATTCTTAACACTGTACGTTATGATGCCATGTGTAATTGATGTATTCACGTTCTCTTTTTTGATTTATGTTAGATCCGGATCACGTAACAAACGTAACGTTAAAACAAAGACGTTTGTATATGGCATATGTTATATATATATATATATATATATATATATATATATATATATATATATATATATAATTTTTTTTTTACTTATAATTGTTTACGTACTAAAACACCTTGAACAGCAGTTGAATCTAATCTACAGATTGCAGTTCTGCCCGTATGTCCAACAATGCTGGAAATTGTAAGTGTCGTAATACTCCAGATCGGACCAGTCTCTCTTTTTCTATCACCTTAACGTTTACCCGGCTCATACTAGTATATTACGTTAACAGTGTTTAATACTGGCTGCGGTGAACATTAACGTCGTTGTACTAGGTTATATATTTTTGTAATTTCATTGAAAGGTATCATATTGGTTGATCGAGTAATTTCATTATATAATGCATTTATCATACTTGGTAATCTTGCAACCCATTCTCGAGATCTCGTATCCTGAATTACTTCCTTCGCATCTTGATATCCAAATAACCGCTGATCTAGTCTTCGATTAAATCATTCAATGATTGCCTGATCACGACCAATTAAGGTATGCCCTAGTTTGATTTTTATAGTGTGGCTTTCACCAGAGATGATACTGCTTCAAGCAATTCATCGCCAGGATAGACCTGTAATTTTTTTTTTGAATTGTCGATCACCTTGTGGTCTAGACCCTTGTTGATAAATTCGTTCAAATGCTAATACAACTGCTGTCGATCTATTTATATTATGTTGGTTCGTTATATCTACTCGCAATGTCAACGACAGTCAATGCGTATTTGTACTTTATTTGACGTCTACCAATTTTGATAGTATAATGTGGTAAAAATAAATATCGATTTGACGAACTTCGTTAGGAACGCTGACATCGATATGTGCGTACTGAATTCGTTTAGACGGTGGTAGATACATTCGCCGTAATGATTGTGGTGCTAAACACGCTACAGCAGTATAACGTTTGACACCTGCCGGATCAACAAGTTTATAAATTGCAGACTTGCCCTTTTAAAATCCTCTTGGGATGTAATAATTCGATTCCATTTTGTTAATAATCGGTTAATAATTAGCAGCCTATAATGATAGTTTACCCTTCATCGCTGATCTCATGAATCAATTTGATAATGATTCTTTTAAATATTTATCTTATTGAATATAATGCGTGACTTAATGTTACATTTCCAATATGTATATTGATTTTCCGTTAAGTTTCCTAATTTTGTTGCGATATCACCTCGTCGTTTTAGTCTAATAATAACTGAATTATTAGGGGGAATAAATTTTAATTTATTTTGTTCCACATTGTTCACAATTACCCGAAAGTGCTGATCTGTGATTTTTTGTTTTAATAGTTGTTAGTGTATATGTAGGGATACCCCTCCCTTGCATTTAGCATAATATAGATGCATAGTATTTAATATATTTATATAATATGGATATAATTGATTTTTCAGCGACTTGGGAACGGCCACCGATAAAACATCACTCTGCTCTACCAAATTAGTTCAGAATGTTTATCATACCTTCGTCTAGAAGTCGCAAAATGCAACTGCTGCTTAGTTTAATAGGAGATGGCTGAAATGTGATAAACTGTATTTATTGGCTCCGTCAGTCGATTATCAACGATGTTACGAAGTGATGAAAGACTTCGTCGAAATTGCAAAGATGATAAAGGAGGACGGTGATGATATCATTAATAGTATTACTGATATTGATGAAGCACTGTCCGTGGATGTCTTTGATGGGTTTATTAATAATTTGGATGTATACGATTATGTCATGATGGATAAACAATCACATTCGGCAAGAATACTTTCCCGAGGTAGACATAACATATTTGACGTGATTTATATTACCCAGATGTACACACAAATTCCTAACGTGATAAGAGACAACTGTAATATTTTAGCTGTATTTAATGGAGTTGATAAATATCTCTACACAATGTTCATCAGACATTGAGGCGAAGCCCCGAGTGGCCGACTGGTCTAAAGCGCTTTCCGTTACGGATCACTGCCATCTCACTTCTATCTGAGTGAGTTCGTGTCTCGGATTCGGCCAATGTGGATAAGCTATAAGGTATAACGGTACCAATTGCGCAAGTCCATGTGGGTGGAGCGTAAGGTGTAGGGTCCATACCAATCAGAATTAAATAACAAGACAAGCTATGATTGGTGGATTATGTAAGAGTTGTACTTTCTGTTAGGCTTAAAAAATAGTTTAGCCTCTTGGCAACATGTGAATTTATGTTAATTCCTATACAGATCATATTTTGTATTTTTTATGATTTTTTGAAAATGTCATAGACATGACTGAAAATAGGTATGTGGTGACTAGATAACTCATACCCCTGTCTAGTTCCAGCAGAGTTATCTCTCTTAAATGCAATAGAGTACCTGGTTTTGTCATCATCAAATTGACAATCTAACATTGTTCTCTATAACAGTGTGTGAGATGCGTGCTAAATTAGGATAGAAAATATATTTATCTCTCCAAATATTAGCATTGAAGTCTATGGAAAAACAATTGGTACCGTGATACCTAAAAGGTAATACCAGCTTCACAGTGTATCCATAGCACCGAGTATACATAGCCACCATTTATATACTGTCATAGTGTCATTTGGTTAAACAATGGATATTGAGAAGTTTTTGTCTAATATTGACAGACTTTTACATAGAAAATGTATAAAATCTTCAGAAAATAAGACACATTAGCTTTGGAATGAGGCTTTTGTAATTATACCTATAACATATATAGACTGATGGCTTTGTGTCTGTGTAGTCAGCTTCAAGATTAGCATACAAGCAAAACAAATAAGTTACGTAAAGTTAATTTAGTTAATTTTAGCCAAATATTGACTATTTTATGCGCAAAAGATGAAAAATCATGGATAAAAAGCAACTCTCATGTTCTTCTAAAGCATGTCATAGACCAGGAATATAGGACACTCCTGGTCATCTTGTAGATAGTTCACTTGTATCATAAAGAATGTTCTGGTATGAGTATTTTAGATAATTTATTAAAGATATGGTATTCCTTCCTATTTTGATTTGAATTGTCCTGCTCTAATTGTCTTTTTTCTGTTGTAAACTTTTGTGCCTTGAAAAATGAACATGCGATTCCTTAGTTAGATAATCATTCTTGAGGTCTCTACTACATATAGAAGCCTGGATTTTAGGTTCTCGCTTTATCAGTAATGCATTTTTGGATAATTTAATTGCATTGAAGTTAATACATGTGTTCTTGAACTCATCTATAGTACATGTATAATATATTGCATAAAAAAGACCACACTTTATGTATATCATTCAGTTATCTCCCTTACACCAGACATACATTTCAATAGATAAAAACCCACAATTTAAGTAAGTTTTTTATAAAAATCAAGAGAAGATTTGTGAATTATTATATTAGCCCTTGGTCTTGATGCAAATTGAACTAAAAGTACTTTAATAATTTATCCCAGTAAAGTTTACAAGTTTGAAAACTGATCGAACATGGTTTGTTTTGTTTAGGTATTTTTTTCTGTCTAACAGAAGCCCATTATTGGTAATTTCTTATTTAGAAGAAATATAACTTATACGCATCTATATTATCTACATTATTCACCCTTATATATTAGCTAGGAATGAACAAATTGTGTCACCTGATATTTGGTGCCTGTAAGGGATGTAATAGCACACGTGCCTTTGAATTGTATTTGCATCTATGGTCCACTGCCGCCCTATATTTTCTAAGATAATATTATCAAGCTCTCACTTCTCATTTTTCTCATTGCTGCTTTTGTCTCCTTTAATTACATTATCATTAGCTACATCTCCCATTTAGATACACACTTTCCTCCTGTTTTTAAATCCATTGAACTCACTATACTCATTGTTAAACTTGAGCCTTTTTCTGTATTTCAATCCACATTTTCACCTGCAGATCCAACATAACCACTAAGAAAGCTTTTATTTAATTTATTTGGTGTCAGATTGGCTTATTACATCAACTGTATTCACTACACAAAGGAGGGAAGCTTTCAATTTGTATGACAAAGAGGCTGGGTAGCTTGACCTTTGTGTGAGGACTGGGGGTTACTGACCTCATTCATATGCTGACACTGTAAAGTGTTCAAAGCTAAGACTTTATAATTAGATTGGACCATGTCCACCTGTCCCTGTTGTTACTTTCTGTGTTCATGAAACAAATACAAGTCCTTTATTTTAGATCTAAAGGTCTCTTTAAGAGTAGAACTGGTACATGCTAACTAGTGCATTGACCTTTGACCTTAATATTAAACAATATGACATAATGTGATTTATCCCCTATCACCAAAGTGAAGTTCGATAAGTGCTAATATGAATAAAACACAACTCATAGTTAAAAGAATTCATTTTATTTCAAAAGATGAGTTTGATGGTGAAGCCAAGGTATGAAAACAATAGTTCAAACAGCTCCATAACATTTCTATACACAATCATATAAAACATAGCTTAGTACTTTATAAAATTGTTTTTGACAAGCGAGACTAAGTACATTTGTTAGTTATATAGTCCTGAGCTATTTCACAGATTATTGGAAAAATCAAGGTTTGCTATAGGTATAACGGTACCAATTGCGCAAGTCCATGTGGGTGGAGCATAAGGTGTAGGGTCCATACCAATCAGAATTAAATAACAAGACAAGCTATGATTGGTGGATTATGTAAGAGTTGTACTTTCTGTTAGGCTTAAAAAATAGTTTAGCCTCTTGGCAACATGTGAATTTATGTTAATTCCTATACAGATCATATTTTGTATTTTTATGATTTTTTGAAAATGTCATAGACATGACTGAAAATAGGTATGTTGTGGCTAGATAACTCATACCCCTGTCTAGGTCCAGCACAGCAGAGTTATCTCTCTTAAATGCAATGGAGTACCTGGTTTTGTCATCATCAAATTGACAATCTAACATTGTTCTCTATAACAGTGTGTGAGATGCATGCTAAATTAGGATAGAAAATATATTTATCTCTCCAAATATTAGCATTGAAGTCTATGGAAAAACAATTGGTACCGTGATATCATAAAGCTTGCCTGTAGCTTTTCGTGGGTCGGTGGTACTTTCCTGCGTCTTCCGGGGCTCTTACTCCACCATTTGTAATGACCGCCATGTGTATCCTATCTTGTGCTGGAAAATGGCTGAAACCCTACAACAACATCAGACCTAGTGTAGCGGGGGGGGGGGAAGGGAGGTTGATACAGATATTGATCACGTAACCCCCAATGAAAACGTTCTCAATGCCTATTTACACTCTTATGGTTTCATGTCTCTATTACAATTTAACATACAATGCAACGGGTGTAATTATGAACATATCTCGAAAGCTGATTCAACGTTTGAATGTGCAACCCAAATCCAGTCTGCTTCTTTCTGTCTCGTTATAATTTTTTCTCTTTGTATTCGAGGACTGAAAAGTACTGTCTCACAAAACTACGTGTTCTCTCGTCTCCTCAAACTCAGAAAATTTCGGCAATTTACATAATCGTCGTATAATCTGCGCAATATAATCACTACCCACATATTATATTTAATTGATATACATTAAAGCGACGACAAGATTTGTAGATAAGTACATTCATAAAAGGAAGGGTTTTATTGGAATTCTCCTTTCCACTAAAACTTGTATTTACATAGTCTGAATACACTAGTCGTTAAGTGACTGAACCTTATACGCAGGAATTGTATTTATTCTACTAATATAAATTGTCTGCCTAGCGTATGAATTCATGCTTCCTCCCATGGATATTATTATAGTCGATAACTTTGGTTCGTTGATATTCCGAGTTAAGAATCTATTTTCGAAGGTAAATCATAATTTACCTATGTAAGTAAACACGTAATATTTGAGGATTCGTGAACAATCCGTTGGCTTTTAAAGTCAATTAATTGTAGATGTGCCAAGTCTATTGGTTTTAAACTTGTGTGCTGGTAAATTTATACCGTAGGGCTAATATAAGGAAAGGAATGCTGTGAAGCTGTTTGCATTGACAAAGTATACGCTGGAAAGAATGCTGGTTGACATGTATTTGCATTTGGTTATGCGAACTGTGCACAATCTTAAGAGGCTACAATGGCTGCATTGTTATGACTGAAAACGTGATATGAACTAGTTCTAGGCATTATACTGATTTCAAAATTAATATTGTCAGATTAGACAATGTCAGCTGCTGAAAAAGCAGTGAATCATTTTGTAAACTGAAATATAAGTTGTTCGTCTGTTTCAATTATCATTTCACTTTTAAATTCCGGCAGGCACGATGATAAATTCCATCCATCATATAGGTGAATATATTCATTTATATATTCTATACTCTGTATAGTTTACAAAAATCATAATCCAAAATAAAGAGATTTAAAAATGTATGATACTCATTGTTTCCTGATATCGCACACATAATTTAAAGTTCACAGTTTGCAGCTGTCGTGGAATTTGAAGAAAATAAAATCTAAATTATAATAGCAGTTTAATATTTTGTTTCATGCAGGCACACCAACCACATTACAATGGATTTGTATTATACAGTGAATACTTATAATACTACTTACTGGACATTTCACATTAAGGACAATTTAAACATTAGCATTGAATTAACGAGTCAGCTTGATTAGGATTTAAAACGTAGTTGTATGACTTGTACAGTCATGTCACTACGATGTCTGAAGGTTGGCAATGGGCCATCATGTTGCAGATATCACACATTATCGTGACCACAGACCACCCAGTTCTAACACTAACCTCTGAATTTTGAGAGCAAACCGAGTATAATATTAGTAACATTTTAAATTGTCTTTGGTTTTGAATCGGTTTGGTTTCCAGCCTGCGACCTCACGCATCCAATGCTAGAATTCACGCCAATTACGAATAGTAAGTGCTATTATTAATGATCCAAAACGTTGTTATGCTTTCACGATTCTCTGATATTAATTAGGAATTCATACGTTGTAAAATTTCAACATTTAATTTGTTTGGTCTAAGCTTGTAGATGTTAGACTTTGTGATTTGATATAAGTATTGGGAAACAGGCGATGTGATAATTTGGATACAGCTATATTTTGAAATGGAGTATTATAAATTGCAGTTTCCACACAATCATCCACAGAATCGTTTACTTCATAATGTCCTATACATTAAGTGGAAAATGTTGGACTTTCAAAGGATCTTGTAAACGTCACAAAGATTGCAACAACCTCACTACAGCCTCAATTTACTGTATAATCTACTTAGATTTTATTGTGGTTACATGCATTTTTTCCAAACAAATTCTAACTTTTGAACGTTTGTGTGATGGGATGTTAATAAAAAGGCCAATAGTTGTGTAATGCTGCTGTAAAAAAGGTACCACGTGATAGGTCAACGTCAAACAGGGTTGTAAGTTTATATTATTTTGATTTACTTGTGTAATATTTGCCTCTTGTCATAAAGGCTGCGTCATCAAGAATGGATCTCGCAATATAATATTACATGTACCTATATATATGATATTTCATTATATATCAATCAAACCAGCTAAAGACTAGACTTACACAAAATTTTATTTCGAAACAATTTATAATCCAAGTATTTACCTATTTACTGACATGTTGAAATTTAAACAATATTTTTTCCACAATTCAATGTATCAATTAATTAAAATGCATTATTAAACATGTCAGAGGTAGCAGAAAATACATATTGTGGAATTTCAGCCTCAAACATTAAATCGTACGAGTTCTGTATTGTCTCTCCAGCTTAGGATGATTTAAGTTCCTATGTTTTATCCTTATGTATAATTGAGGGGGGGAGGTCAGTTGAGACGCTGCAAACATCACCATTTTGATGAACATAACTACTCCTGTATCTGAGGAAGATAATTTCAGATTTTCATGAACAAGGTAATTTGTCTCTGCCGATAACAGTGTAATATTTTACCCATCAAATACTAAATTTATGCCACTCTAACATGCTTATACATTAGGCATATTTTTATGAAAAGATGTTTCTGTATATGCTTCTTGTTTGGATAATTATGTGAAATTTTAAGAACGTATGTGGCAAATATTTCGATTCAGCAAAAAAACTTTTCTCTAATTAAAATTATTTAGTCTCTTACTCTAGAGGTTAATCTTCATACTGTAGTTTTCATAACTCAAACTAAATTACTCATTTACCACTAAATATCGTTTACTCTGCGTTCACCTCCTACAGTTATGTTATTTTACTCTGCTTATCGAATCTAGATTGTGTTAATGTTCAGGGTTTGGTTTGTGATAAAATGTGCACATGAACATGCTAAATTGTAATTGCAAGTTGAATCAGACCGAAACAATGCAGATTTCTCAGGATTACCTAACAGATAGCCTTTAGTGAAAATTATAAGGCATACATACTAATCAGAATAAAAAAGTACTTGAAGCATCTGGTTAGATTACTATGCATAAGGCAAAACGTTACATATAAAGTAACCAACATTTGTTTGTGTTTTGTTTCAAAGCAATTTCTAGTTACATACATTACCCGCCAAACAGATTAATCGACTAACTTGGTGACGAATAGCGATACTCATTTTTGAATAAAATGGATAGGTCGGGTTACGAAAGTAACCACTGGGTCGCTGGACTCCATAATTCACGTCTTATTTTCCACTGGTCAGTACTTTTCGATTGTTAATGCTACTACTAGTATGCGGGCATGTAACATGTCGTAAATAGGTGTATGCCTTAAACATTATATGTCATAATACCCCATACGATATGTTTTGATATGGCAGGATACTGTTCAATTACCCTTTATTATTTATGTGCGGCTTAAAATCAAATGACCCTTCTGTTTCCATCTTTCTCAAATGGTATTTTAGGCCAACATACTATGTTCCCGTTATTTACCCAAGTCCGGCTGAAAGTTAATTAAAAGCGACTCTGCGTAGCATCCCTATTATTTTATTATTATGACCCCCGGTGATCTGGATATAAGCCTGGAGGTATGTGTGTCATATAAAAGTAGATCACTTCCATTACGTAATGTTTACTAAAACTGATTTTAAATATTTCTGGTAAATATACATACGAGTGTACGAAATATTGCGGATGAATAAGGTCTTGCTTATACAGAATAAACGATTGATGGAAAGTAAAACAAAAGCAACAGACGACATAACAACAACACCACGTTCTGACAATTTTACATTAATGTAAAGAAAATTGTGGAGGAACTTCCAATAACACTCGGGAAGAAAAAAAACATAAATATAATTGGTTGGATATTTTTAAACTCATAAACAAACTCATTTCATAAATTCAATATTAAATCATTACCCTTTTGAGATCCTCCGAATCTTATTCGCACAGATAAAACATTAACAGGATCAAGAATATACCAATTGTGCAGATCCTAGACGTTTGATTGATCTATTTATAATATCTATATTTTTTTCCAGTGCGCCCAAAACACACTTTACTTGTCAACTGTAAATGTAAAATTGGATTTCTTGAGCAAACCGGTAGCCGCCTTTACATGTTATGTTATAATTTTAAGCAGCATAATTATCTACATAAAGTCCTTTATAGACCTAATTAAGCGCTTGAGAACACAAATGTACTTTAAATTATGTGATCAGTTCGTTTGACCGATATTACAAGTACGCATCATAACTACCATACGCATCCGACAAAAAAAAAGTACTGAAATGGACTGCTCTAGATACCAGAAATCGAGAATTGTCTGCTTATTGACACCGAGCTATCGTGTGGTTTATATCATCAATAAATAAGATGTGACATTGAAGTCTTTACGACACTCAGCGTATACATTATACACGGAGCAATAACAATCACTTGTTTTTTTAGTAAACTTGAGTTTTTTTTTTCTAAACTCGTATCGAAGTGGGTTCAAACGAATTGTAGAGTGTTTGAATGCAAGAATGTCGGGCATCAGAATCTCTTATCTTATGTGCAGTACATAACTGAATGTTTATAACTGTAAACTGCAATAAACTGTACAGGTTCTGTTTGTTGTATACTTAAATATATGTCCATAAATTAAATTGTGGGACATATGTGTGGTCGTTTTCATCCGAAATAAGTTACTTCAACACGTGACTTGTATAGCACCCTGTAATATATTAAGGGGATAAATTTTACCGAGTATACAGACCAGAAATTTGCTCTTGAATCAATAATTATAAATAATTTTGAGTTGATTGTTTGGTTTTTTGTTTGCTTCTTGGAAAAAATAAGTTGTATAAACATAATGTAAAAGTTACGTGGCCAGGATTTAAATTAAATTATAGACCGTTGGTCTTCTACATAGGATTAACTTATAATTCCTCAAAATCTATTTTCACATATTCGGTCAAGACGTCATTACACAGTACTAGACGAGTGGCATTCAGTTAATATGTACCTATGTTAATAATAGTTGATTGTAAATGATAGTAAACTTTAGGTCCAGGTGCATATGATGGTGTGTCTCCTGTCAATAATTTAATTTTACTGTTTTGCGATACATGTATCGTTATTTGAAAAAAAAGATATTGGCCATGATTTGCACAAGCATCAATGGTACAGCTTTTGTCTGAATAACCTCCTTTCGTATTGAAAAGCAGCCAGCAACAAACAATCGTTGTTTGTACATACGACAATGGATTGATTCAGAATAATGCTTCAGACTTTAAGGTAAGCTTTACCGACGGACAAGCGATCATATTTTATAACCTAAGGATCTTAAACACAGTGAAGATGTAGCACTTGTCACGTTAATCAGATCAGACGTCAGTTTACCTTCACTCGAGCACGTTACATTCATTCCATTTCAAATTTAAAGCCAGAACTTTCTTTATGTAGAAAACAACACCAAATGCACATTAAAAAGATATTGTTTTCTATACAGGGAATACAGCAGTGAGATACACTAACACCAATGACAGGATAGTTAGAACACGAAAACCTACTAGATCCCTGCGTTGCCTATCTGTGATTAGTGGATTAAAATTAATTATTTACTAATTGATGCCTCGTAAGGACGAAAAAGTGCAATGGTATCATGGTGAAATATGAAGCTAAATTCCATAAATGAAAATCTTAAAATAGTGGTATATTGATGCAAGTGACGATTTAACCGGTCAATATATTATTTAAAGTGAAATATTTTATAAGCTTTTTTGATACAATATACGTGCTTTCCTCTCATCGATCCCTGTAAGAACTCCATTCAAGAAATAGTCCTATACGAAGTCGTGTTTTATCACTACTTTGGAAAAGGAATCATTATCCTCTAAGCAGCAGTTTGAAAGCGTTCGATGAATTCCAGTAATGTGTCATAATGTTCAACCTCCTGTTCGTATGCCTAACATTGATCGCTTTATGTTGTCAGTGCGAATGAGTCATGGAAAATGAATACATTTGGTGGATGATTAATTTGTCAAAGAGCAGTTTTGATTATTTTTTTGATTTTAGAATTTGACGTTGTTACATACTATATAAATATTATGTAATTAAGTACATGCGATTACTAGAATCCAACCCCATGTTGTTTTCGAGAGCACGTATGTGTACTTTGTTCGTCAATAATTTTCCTGGATTACCGTTATAATAGTTAATGACTTCATTTGAACTTTAATGTTTAAGAATATTCAACTTATAATCGAAGAAAACGTACACCAATCTAATTCCTATATTTCTAATTTTTGCATGATTGATAACGACCTTTTAGAAATGCTTGACGTGCTTTTGATTTTCTTGCTTTCCATCAATATTTTTTTATTGTACCAGAGGTTTTTAATTCAGATGTCCACATCTCAAACGGTTATTGAACTTTGATTCATATTTATAATTCTCACTTATAACGTAGTGCTTTTGAAAATTATGGCATTCATAGTCGACTGAACAAAAAAGACAAGAATGTGGCCGCCAATGTTAGAAATGAATCAATGAGTTTGATATGGAGCATATATCTCATCATCATCTCATCAAATTAGCTCATGCCATCTGCGAGGAAACAGTTGAGCGTAGTGATCTTTGTCCGTATCAGCAAGGTGCTTAATTGGGAAGTCATCCGTATATTGTTAGAGAAAATTAGTAAAGAGTGTGAGAATAAAATAGTAAATTAAGTAAATTATTATGTAATAGAACGCATCGTAGCGAAGGGTTTGGAAAACTCCAACTACGAGATGAGGCGATGATAAAGAGTAAGCCAAGACTGGTACACAGAGGTGAAATTGAAAATTCAAGAACATGAGCCTGTTAACCAGTAAATATTGGTTAGTGTGTGTGTGTTGTATTCAATGTAGTTCGGGCTCTGGTCTCTCAAAATGCAAGTTGTTTTTCATTATCTATTTATTGTTTGTTAGTCTTTTTTGTGTTAGTTAATAGTTGTATTTACTTTTCATTCGGGTGGCGTAATGTTTAGTAGGTTATCAGCATTAAACTTGGGTGTTAGTTAGTTCCTCTGTGTGTTAGTAATAAATTTGGTTCTGGTCAGTAGAATAGTGTCTACTTTCAACGTTATATTTGCCACTGTGGTCCATAACATTTTATATATAGCAGGCTAATGGTTATCTCCCCTTTCTCTATCTAGTTGGGCTTAATATTAATGCATCCATATGTACCGTTGTCTTCATATAGCAATATATCCAATAGAGTTCCTACTAATTCCTCAAAATGGCCAAATGAATCGCTTAAAGCTAGACCATAGTGGTATAAATTTAATAAGATCTTTTCCAGGTCTGCTAATTACTTACAATTCATTATTTCAAAATGAAATGCCTTTATATAAGGGAGTGGGTGAATTAAAAAATTATCATCTTATCATTTTGGATGAGCTCATACTACAATTATAATTATTTATTTTATGTTTGGAAATATTCATGTATACCGTCAACGTTATGCATAATGCAATAAGAGTTCATTTGTAATCAGAAATAATGCTCAAACGGCGAAATGGCTACTGAACTGCAGGTAGTTGTATCATACCAGGGTAGATTAATTCAATTACGTGATGCTGACCATACCAGTTATAAATCTATGGGAAAATGAACCATTATGTTTGTAATATTTCGTACATAAGGATGTATGAAGTTTCCTGGGAGGAGGTAACACCTTTGTCTTGCTAATCAGTCGTACTCCTGCGGGGGTAGCTCGCCAATGATTGGTTCCCACTTCTCCCTCTCCAATGGCTCTAAGAATCTGTGGTATTCGCAGTGGCTACATCCCGGAACATGTCCTCGACTGACTGGCTAAAACAGAGGTTAGCTGACAGGTTTTAAACCCTAGGTGAGTTAGGCTTTCTCTATCTAGCATATGGGGATTGGGTTCCGCAGCCTGGCGGAGGAACCATCCGCTGGTCAACAAGCAAATCGGCAATTCTCAGCAAAGCGCAGTGGAGCGATAAGAGCACGACGTGACACCTATACCTTTTGTGTGATCCAACGCATTCAACTCTGTCTCGGGCCGTCTCCACGTTGTCGTGCTACTGGACGCAGGTGGGTCAGTGAGTCTGTGGAGTGAAGTCAACGAACTGCGCAACTCTTCCTTACTTCAAACTTAGTCACTGCACGTCATTTTTATCACCATTTATCCCATTTCATCACCCACTAAAGTCCTGTATTGTCAGGCAAGCGGCAAAGCGGCAAGTGTGGGTACACAGGCAGCCGTAGCTGCAAACAAGTACACAAGCATCTCAGGTCATTAGCGTCATCCACCACAGCGGTTAAATTAGTGGCCCGTTTAGCGACTGAGCATCCTTTGTCAGAAATGCAATGCTCAGCTCTCAGGCATGAGGATGGGGCTAGAAAATGTGTCCTAAACATTGCCTGCTCTAATCGTTTATTCCCAGTATACCTGCAGCGTTCCAAATACAAAAATGAAAACGAGGAATGTTCCTCGGACATTTGACGCATATAATGTTCACCTCTTACTGGACAGAGACCATGAGCAAGCCTCCAGAATCTAACCGGCCTAATAAGAAAAAACCTACCAGATACAAACTGAACATTATTGCTATAAGAGAGAACCAGCTTAAAGGAGAAGGCGAACTCTGTGAAAGGGGCTACTGATGCACTTTTGTGTTAAGCAGAATAGGATTAGGAAATGAAAAGCGCTATCAGGCTATTGTCAGTTTAGAAGTGAAGACAGCACTGATTGGGGAATCGCGTGAACTACCATGGGAGAAAAGGACGGAATTTTGACCATGCAACTCCTCCTCTCGACTGGAAGAAAGCACCTTACCATCAACATTTGCTATGCTATAACAAACACCTACCCAGATTAACTGAAGCTCACGTTGTATGAGGATCTTCTCTCTGCCATTGCTAACTTTCCAATCGCAGATACGCTGGAAGGATGTTTTAAATCATCCTCTCTCGACAATCAGATTATGAAGAACGACTGGACGACATTCAGATAGCCGGTCTACTGCTCAACTTCAGAAATCCTTAGACCCTCAACATGAAAGCTTCACAACTTGTTTGATGAGAATTGCTATGAGATCAAAGAGTTGCTGGATCAGAAACTAATCCTGCTTCAAACCATCCCCAACAACCCCCTGTCCATTTTTAGGAACGATGCATACAATAGCAAACTCAGAAATGTACAGAAGAAGCTGAAAGACATATGAAAGACAGGAAGCTGAGCAACGAAACCGATGAGATCCAGTGCTACGCAGACCAGCATGACTTCATAAATTTAGAAAATAACTGAAAGAAGTGTATGGACCTAAATACTCCTGATTATCCCTCCTTTCTCAACTCAGACTGGAATATTATAATGACAGGGTTCTTCAACTATGGGCTGAACACACTTCGAACATCAATTATGAAGCCACCAGTCGTCTTCCAAATTAACCTTCAGCGAAGAACTGGATGACCCTGAAATGTTGCTGGAGGCACAGAAAGATATAAATCTGCTCTCAAGATTCAAAATATCTGCATCAGACTCCATCTCAGCTGATGTCTACTAGTAAGGGGACACAGCCATGATATAAAGGCTCCACTAACTGTTTTAATTGATGTAGCAGGAAGAGACGATCTCTCAGAAATTCAAACTCGCTTCCGTAAGTCACATATATAAGTTCAAACGAAACCAGAAATATCCTTACTCTCATTTGCAGAAAATATATTCAGGAGAATCACACTGAACCGCCTCACTACACACCTTGAACAGGGACTTCTTCCAGAAAACGAGTGTGGATTCCAAAAAGAAGGTTGGACTATTGACATGTTGTTTGCCTCGAGGCAGCTACCAGATAAATGTCAAGAGCGAAACACTGTTCTTTTCTGCATCTACGTCGCTTTGACAAATGTCTTTGATAGAGTCAGCAGAGAAGGCTTGTGAAAGGTTATGCCCAAGTACGGATGCCCAAGTAATTCTGCATATATGGTGTAGCATTTCTACGATGGAATGCAGGCACGAATCCAGGAATATAGAGAGACATCTGAGCCATTCGCAATAACCAATGACGTCAATCAGATTTGTATTCTGGCTCTGTTCTGTATATTGTTATCCTCCATGCTGACTAATAATTTTAGAGACAGAGAGGTTGACGTCGACATCAGCTACCGTACAGACGTAAATATGTCCAATCCCAGGAGGCTTCATCCGAAAAGCATGGTCAGGACAGACACCATCAGGGATTTCTTTTATACTGATGATTGCGCCCTCAATTCTGGCTCAGTAACCGACCTGCAATGAAGGATGACATGTTATCCTGCTTCGGCACATGATTTAGTCTCACAATCAGTACGAAAAAGACTGAAGGTCTGCTTTAGCCGGCCCCGCAGAAGCCCTATGTTGAACCCATCATCACAGTCAACGGCCAAAAATGCAACGTAGTGAACCGTTTCACCTATCGTGGTAACACACTGTCCCAGAGCGTTTCTAATGACGACGAAGTCAACCGTTACATTTCCAGAGCCAGCACATCGCTAAGATGACTAGGGCAACGCTATTGTTTACATACTAGTACTCATACTGCAACGATCAACGAAGAATGTAA